>VDFB02198484.1:0-51815 GCA_007258455.2 Sequoia sempervirens | reverse complement strand
AGGACTAGCCACTAGGGTGTAGACCCAATGCACCCTTGTTGACTAAAGAGGAAAAGCAGAGCCTGCATGCTCAACCATCCTCTTCTCTAAAGTTTGACATAAATTTAGATGAGGACCCAGAGGGATGTCCTCTTTTTGATGCCGAGAAATTTGAATGATGTAACAAGAAGCCTATTGTAAATAAGGGTCTATTGAATCACCTTTAATATAAATAAAATTAGATAATATTTTTTGGTGTGTTCAATGAAGGAATCTAAAATGTGTGTATTATGCATGAATGTGTATGTCTTCTAGAATGAGGGATGTATGCATATGAAAAATTATGTGATGTAGCATAAGAAAATTTATTCGTAGAACCTTTTGTTGAGATGTGATAAACATGAATGTGTTGTAGGATAAGTGTGGGATGACATGGTGACCACCAGGAAAGATGGGGGTGGTAGTGGTTCTAATAAAAGACCTAAAAAGAGGCTAGAGAAATTTTTGGAGCTTCTAAATCAACAAGAGTCTCACATGGATCATATAGATCAAGAAGTCCAAGTGGCATGCAAGAACTGAGACTACTTGAATGTAGAAGGCAATCAAAGAGACAGTGGTCCAAGGGCAGTCCATGAGGATGAATTGAGGAAGAGCTTGGGAAAGACCTCAAAAGAGTAGCACTGCCCAATTTCGATGGTAAGGCTATCAGAGCAGAAGTTGAGGCCTAGATTATAGAGATTTAAAAATACTTTGGGCTCTGTAACCTTTCTAAACAGATAAGGTGGCATGGGCTATGTATCTTCTCTAAGGTAAAGCAGTGACTTGGTGGGATAATGAGAAGTTAGAATGAAATCTCCAGCCTACTGAGATTAATTGGGAAGTATTCCTTTGAGCTTTTAGGAAGATATGGTTACCATAGCTTTTCTTTGACAAGAAAGTGAAAGAATTTTATAAATTAACCCAAGGAAATATGACTACGATTCAATATTGGGAAAAGTTCACCAACCTATTGAAGTATGTGCCCCAGTATCAAGGAGATGAGTTGTTCCGTATCTAAAAATTTCATTAAGGAGATAAGAGCCATCAGATCTGTAATCTCAAGAGGGGAAGTGAGTCATAAGAGAAGGATGAAGATGGTAATGGTGGAAAGAACAAGAAAGAAAACAAAGGCAAGGGTAAGGATTACCATAAGCATAAGGGCTTTAGAGAGGACGAGCTAGGAGGTCACAAATGGCCTCATGATGGATGTTATACTTGTTGAGGAAATCATTATTTTCCTTAGCGGTTGAAGTCATGAAAGGGAGAAGCTATCAGTAGACTCAACATCACTAGATCCACGTTGCAGTAGCTAACAGACAGGCAGAGTATCACGCTTCACCAATTCAGTTGACGGGTAAGCTCTATGGCCAATCTATCTCTATCTTAATTGATATTGGAGCTACTGAATGTTTTATAGATCCTAGAATAATATCCAAGATTCCCATTAGACCTGGATACATGGAAAATTAATGGATAGTCCAGTATGGTAATTGAGTAAAGAAGAGGGTAGATATCTAGCTCTTTTGTTGTGAGTTAGAGCTTCCAACCTTTCAAACTCATGTTAACTTGCATGTGACACCTTTAGGCTCCTAATATGTAATTTTGGCAATAAATTGGTTAACTGAGCATAAGGCTATCTATGAACTATGAGGATAAGGTGGTCAACTATATAGATGATTATGGAAACCTGATTGAGGTTTGTGGAATGTAGAGACCCTTAGAGCATAGAAATATTTTTGTGATGTAGCTCAAGAAGGCTCATAAAAAGGGGTGTGAAGTTTATGTGGTGCATGTCAGTAATCCTGATAGCAAGGAACCGTATTTAGATAACTATTCTATTCTCAAGGAGTTCCAAAATTATTCCCTGATGAACTTACAAAGTTTCCTCCAAAGTGGGAATTCAATTTTTCTATCAACCTGGTTCTAGGATTTGAGCCTCAATCCAAGAAACCTTATTGGATGACCACCACAGAACTCTATGAGTTGAAGGCCTAGTTAATAGAATTTTTGGATAAAGGACTTATAAGACCTAGTGTGTCTCCTTGGGGAGTGTCGGTTATTTTTTGAAAAAGTATGAAACCCTATGTATGTGTATAGATTACCAGATGTTGAAATAGGTGACCCTAAAAAACCGGTATCCACTCTCGAGGATTGATGAACTATTTGATCAAATGAAGGGAATGATAGTGTTCTCCAAAATTGATCTCAGGTCAAGGTACCATCAATTGAGGATTAAAGAAGAAGATATTCTAAAGACAACATTTAGAACTCAATATGGAAATTATGAATTTATAGTGATGCCTTTTGGTTTAACTAATGCACTAGCAACCTTTATGAACCTCATGAATAGTGTATTTAGAGACTACTTGAATAGTGTATAAAGATTTCTTATTGACTACAACAATAAACCAACTACTACAATCCAGTAGATTCACCAACAAATGGAATAATAAACTAGCTATTGCATTTGATCAACTTCCAATTCAGAAGGAAAATAATACATCAGCTATTAAACCTATCAAAAATCCTCTAATGAATCACCTGTAGAAACCCTAGATGGATTCCTCCACAATTTCCAACTAGGGTTGATCTTTCACAACCAAACCTGGTACTCTAGAGTCTTCAAACCCTCGAACAAGCAAAGCATTCAACTTCTTACCAAACTAGTAATGAGAAATGAGATTCAAGTCAAGCATGCCCAAATGCAAGGTCGACAACTCCTTATAAAGATTTCTTATTGACTTCCAGGAAGCTTCTAGAAATAATATTATATTATTCCTTTAAGTGACTTTATGATTTATTATTTTATTTAGTCACTTTTATTAAATCAATTAAATATAAAGTCATCCTTTTAATATTAAATTATTGGAATAAATTTATCAATAATTAATTTAATAATTTTAATTAAAATAACCAATTAAGCTATCCTTTTGATAAATTATTAATTTTGGACAACTTAATCAATTAATTTAATTAAATCATGATACCTCCAATTCAGACATCACACTCGCATGCTTTCTAGGTGATTTTCTTTCTTTAGCCTTAGTGTTTAGTTACATTTGTAAGCTATGGGTTATTGATTCTAAGAAGTATTCACCATTGAAGATGGGTGGGGATAGGTATAGGATTGAGCCTCTTTCATGTGAGGAGTTTAAATCTAATGCCAATGTCTGGGAAATCTTATAGAAAGGTGGGATTACTCCTTTTATGGAGAAACTCCATGGGTTTAAGTTGAATGTATCCTAGGAGTTCATTTATGTTGGGCATGGTTGGGTGTTGAGCATGTTTGGTAGGGACATTGATATCACTAAGGAATTTATTGCAGAAGTCACTAGGTTATCTATTGAAGGAAGGAAATTCTATAGGGAAAAAACTATGTCGGGGGCTGCCAGAAATATTTTTCTGTGGGACAAGGAGAAAGCCAAAATGGTGAGTCTAGACCATGGGGGTTATGACCATTCCAAGATCAAACCTATTTGGCATGAGGTGGATTTGACACTGATGTTCTATTTTACTCTGGATGGGAGGTTTTTTGCTCTGTATGGCCATCATTTTGTGATGCTCAATCACTTATGTCACGACGAGCTCATCTCTTTCCCATTCTATCTTTTGATTTCTTTAGAAGATGGGATAGTGGTGTATAGAAGGAATCTGAAGAACCCATTCTTACACGAGGGTTTAATGCTACTTATTATGGATTATATAAAATATAATTGTGTTATTGAATCCCCTATTTCTGTTATTTCTAATAAATTGAAGAAGAGGATGAAGGGGAGTGGGAAATGTTAGATTAAGGAGGTGGATGGTAGTGTTGGGACTGAAATTGAGGATTTTGATGTGTGGTCAAATGGGCTTCCACAAAGACTTGGATTTTACTCCTTCTTCTAGCACTAAAAAAGGCTCTGCTAAAAAGGGTAAACCCTCTAACCCATATGTGAAATGAAAAATTCAAGTGATCAGTGGTGAAGAGGGTGTGGAGGGTAAAGCTAGTAGGAGGAAGACTGTGAAATAGGGGTCGATCTCCTCAAAGGATGTCAAGGAAAAGTGACCAGAGGGTATTGGGGTTGAACAGGTTGGGGAGGTGGTAGATGTTGTTAATAAGGACTTAGGTTGTGCTGGTGTTGAGGAGGTCCATATTGTGGGGAAGGAAAAAATTGTGCTGGAAGTGGATGAGTCCCTTGTTGTTTTTGTGTCCAAAGAGAAGGGAAAGGTTAAGGTTCATGATCTTGAGGAATTTCAAGATGGCGATTCGCCCATGAGTTCCCATCACGGGAGGGGCTTGTACTAGGCTACCATGGACTACACACAGGCTTTTGGTCTGGCCAAAGATGGCATCGATATTTCCTTTAACTTGCTTATGTGGTTGGTTCAAGAGGTTTAGAACCTCCATAAAAAATATGATATGATTTCCTGGTGTAATATTTCTACTCTTAGAAGCCTTAAAGAGAAGGACTCCATCTTCAGTATGGTCAAATCTCTAAATTCTAGCCTTGGCCTCATGGTGGAATACATGGCTAATTTGAAGAAATATCACGGTTCGAGGTTATCCATGGTGGAGAAAAAATCCTTGCTATTGCATAGAGATCTCAACACAATGATCAACCTCTATAAGAAAAAGCTTGAATCTTCGGCTAAAGATCTAATGTTCCTGAATGAGAAAGATAGGGAATGGATGGGGAGGTCTTTTTTTGATGACATGATTATCCAAGATGAAGGAGAGGATGTAGAAAAGATGGTGCAAATTGTGGATACGGGCATGGGACCGAGTGTTCATACTTGAAGACCAAGAAAATTAAGACTGTGTCAAGGAAGGACATTGAGGAGATCATAGAAATGCATGACAAGGTGGTCACTAAGGATCTAGAAGAATCCAAAATGTTAAAGGATCTTCTTTAAACTATTCTTGTTCTATTCTTTTTTTTCTGGTTTTTTGTTCTACTGGTTGTTTGTGTGTTGATGGGGTGCTAATTATTTCATAATCAACCTATTTTTTGGTTTTTGGTTGGGAAGCCAATAGGCTATATATTTGCTACCTTTTTCCTTTTCAGTACAGGGTTTTAGGGACCCTTCAAAACTTGCTTATCACTAATAAAAAACAAAGTCTCATTTTCCTTTACATAATACAAATTATATTATAAAAATAAGAATATCCATATTTTTTAAAAGTAACAAATAAAATCATTCAAATTGAAATTGAAAATTGCATTTTTTGCATTCTTTAAAAAATAAGGATATTTATTTGTTTGCTTTCTTGATTTTATGTACATGCACTTTTCAACCCCAGTCTACAACTGATAAAGACCTCTGAAAGTAATAAAAAAGAATTGATACTAGCAAAACCTTATATACATTTAGGATTGAGCTAGTTCGTATTTGTAAACCAGTTCATATATATGATAACTCTCATTTTTTGGTCAACTATGTTTGAATCTTGAGACCCCAACTAGAAATACTAGACTCACCATACCATTTAAACTGGTGTTGCTAACTTGAATTTTATGAAGAATAACATTTTTAACTCTATTCAGATCAATTGAAAACCCAGTGATGATCACCTTTGCTCCTTTGCCATCTATAGTTGTGTGGTTGAATGCATACAAAAAAATTTCTATTCGAATTGTCATATCATGGGAAAAGGTGATCCATTCTCCTTTTGGGTTGGAAGAGTAGGATTGGTGGAATTGTCATCAAATCTAGTCACTTTGTAGGAAAATCCTCTTTTCCCACCTTTTACACCTCTTGTCAACCAAGTTGCAAACTTTGGCATGAAATGCTCTTTCCCACAAATGGAGAATTGGAATTTGGTCCAATCAAACCCTTTACACACATGCCTTGTATTTCCTACTGAGGGCTTTGGACTTGGTTGCACCATCATAAACAATTAGATTTTTAAATCATATTTTATGAGTACTAGGTTGTTTATATGAGAAAGGTCCTAATCATAATATGTAAGCTATTTATTTTCATTAGTATAAAAGTAATATAAGGATTTTTTTCTTTCCATGTGTGAGATTAGGATGGAAATGTTTCTATAAAAAAGACTAAGATTATTATTATTTTTTAAAGAAAATATTCTATAAAAATTGAAGTTTTTTCTAATTTTTTATTTTATTTTTAATTATATGCAAGTCAAAACTTCTTTTATGAATTGCATTTTCTTAATTAATTATAATTATATAAATTTGTTCTATTGTCTAAAGTAAAATGTGAAGAGAACCTATAAGTTTATTGATATATTAATATAGTTATATTGAGTAGACAAGGTGGGAAGTTGCAAAAAATTAGCAAGCCTTAGCATTATTTTCAATTTGATCCCCTTTTCCTACAACCAAACATTAGTGTTTGTAAGAATATATTGAAACCTATCTCTTATGGAGATCATCTCTTTTTACAACCACTAGATATAGGGTGAAGAGGGGTATCAACAACTTTATTATTTTCATAGGTAGGATCAAGAATGTCATCTTCATCTTCCATATCCTCAGGGATATCAAAAATATCCAAGTCTATTATCTTCTCTAAGGTAAGCCAGTTGTAGTCAAGCTTCCTTACATACCCATCAATTTTGTACTTAACCCACATGTATTCAACCCTATGCACATGAGTGTAGCTTTTCTTGAGTTTTTCCTTCATTCCTCTATAATTAAAATCAAGCCTCCTTTTTTGTTTTTCATTGTAACCCATTACATATTTGTTTGTATAGCTTTGGCTCTAGGAGATGTGGTGATGGAGCACCTACCAATTGTTAGAGGAAACTTGAATCCAGGTCCGTGTGATTCAACTTTCCTACTATGAACAACCATGATTTATCTACATAGCTCCTTGAGCACAATCTTGTCACTAGGATACTTGGGGAGCATATATTGGTATCCATCAACATAACCAACTTAGATATATGTAAAAGTGGGAAACTATATATACATGCAACCAAAATTCTTGATCAACTCTAATGCCTCATCTGATACCCTCTTCTTCTCAATCTCTCTATCAAACATGCAAATATTTGAAGAGAAAAATACATCATTAACTCTCTTGAAATGCTTGATGCTTTGCTTTAGAGTCAATTGAGAGTTGTATTGATATACATGAACCTTCCTTTTTTCAACCTCTAACAACAACATTGGAAAGTTACTGATAGAAGTAGCAACATAAACTAGATATGAAGTCATATAAAACTTCAATGAAGTAGAAACCTTAGAAAGTTGCTCACAAATGGCATCACTTATCTACTTTCCCCAAAAGATTTGTTTTTTTCTCTTCCTTATAACATGAATGTAAAGATACATTCATTCTTGAAGAGTGGTGTAAGTGGGAAATGCCTTAACTCTACTGAGAAGAGTTATCAAGTCATTTACCTCCACAATGAATTCACTATAGTGAATGTTCTTAGGCCATCTTGAGATATTTGGCCTAGCAAATTTTAGACATCGATTGTTGATGGTTCTTTTGCACTTATCAAGGTTATTTTCATAATGGGACTAAGATTCCTCCATAGTGAGGGAAACATATGTATCAATACATGGAAATCTAAAGATTTTATCAAAGAACTCTTCATCCAGTCTTATAAGCATATTTCCATATGCATCTCTAATGCTTCTAGTTACCTTGTGAAAATGGGCTGTGACTACAAGTACAAATTTTGGATTATGTGCTGACACCAAGAATTCATCCACCAAATGGATACTACCCTCAACAATACATCTCATGCTTGCATCAAATGGCTACTTATTCACCCTTTCTGTAAATTCGTACATATCAATAGGACCAATTTCTATGTCCTTAATATCATTGACACTTGAAGTAATAGAGGTTTCTGGGAATACCCCTTGGCACTTCTACTTCATGTTTTTCTTGTTTGGTGAAGGTTTAGACATTGATGATAAAGCAAAAAAAAAAATCTATAATTTCCTAGTGTTAGAGAAAATTTCAATTTCTATGCAATAGTAAAAAAAAAATTGTGCCCTTACATGTGTTGATGGACCTTGGGATGCAAGGGTAGAGAAATTCTCTACACCTACATGGATTATTGCAGTTTGGATGCAACAGTAGAGAAAATCTCTACCCCTACATGGGGTATGGATAAAAGGATGCAAGTGGGAATAACTTCCCAACTTGCACTTAGGAAGTGCAAACAAGGATGTAGTTTGGTAGAAATTTCTTGACCCACATCATGGGGGAAAAATTTCTTGTAGGTCAAGGAATTTTTCTCAACCTACAACTCATTTTTGTATTGGTATGTGTTGTTCAAGTTCTAAAACTTGAACTACACATGAAGGTAGGGCTTGGTTCCATGTAGGTTAGGTTTTATTTCCCAACCTACATAAGGTGGATGACATGAAATAATGGTCAAGGAAAATTCCCCAAATGAAACTTGAAGGTTTTAAGGTGTAGTAATGTTGTTGATCAAGGAATATCTCTCAACTAACACCAAGAACATCTAGAAAGATGTAATGAGAGAAAAAACTTCAAATTACACCTATGAAGGATGCATTATTTCAAATGATAGGTTAAGGGTTACAATGGTTTTGAGAACAAAAAATATTATGCAATCTTTAGATGCAAGCATAGTAATCAAGGTTTAGGTAATGTCGTTCAGAGTTTGAACTCTGAACAACATCACCATAATCTTTGAATACAAATGAGACCTAGAAAAAATTGTGAATACACATAAACAAATCCTACACTGAGACCTAGAAACAAGAAAGGGAAAAAATAAAACATATATATATACAATAATCAAGGTGGTAAAGAAAAACCAAGAAAACCTAACAGTAGGAACAAATGATTGTAAAGACATGTAAAGAACAAAAGGAAAGATTTGACATACTTGCAAATGGTAGATGGAAAAATATTGGACAAAGCCACCCAAAAATATATGGCACAAATCAATAATGGGCAATGAGAATGCAAAAGGCATGAATGAGTAGGGAAACGAATGAAGACTGGAAAAATTAAAGGCTTAAACAACATAAAAACCAATTAGAACCACATTTAAAACCTTCATTAATGTCAAACATGTAAAGGTAGGAGTGTAGTCACGCTAAAATTCAATGCGACTACATTCTTAAGATGTAATCAATAAGAACTTTTAGGGGCATTGAAATTAAATGACCCTGCATGTTCAAAAAACACTAACTCTGAAAATTTTGGTTTTCACACATTTTAAAAAGACAAAGAAATGACCCAAATGAAAAGACTTTGTGAGGGGCCAGACTACACACGAGGGTAACTGAAATTTTGTTCGGTTTGCATGCTTAGAGGATGTGGGCTATGAAATGGAAAAGTTTCATAGAGATTATCCCATGAATTGAACATATTGAATTTGAGGATAACACAATACATAGAAGTGGGGGAGCAAAAGAGGGTGTCAAAAGTGGACATTTTTTCTTCTCAAATTAGCTAAACTTCAAGTCAAATGAGTAATTTGAGATGTGTACACTCAAAATTTTAAGTTATAATGAGTATAAAAATTGTATTACTTTGAATCTAGTCTTTAAAATGCTAAATATTTATAAAAATGGTTAAGGTTAAGGGGGTGAAATGTTGAGCACACATAAAAGTGTTCCTATTTTTAATAGTAAAACATAACTACTGTCTAGTGTGTGCCCCCTATTTTTTTAAATTTTATTACATTTTTTTAATAATCATATGGTAGAAATATACCTAAGAATGAGTATTGTATGTAGTGTAGAAAAATGTATCCCTTTACATTTTCACACTATGTTTGGGCCCTACTAATTAAAATGGACTTAATAATGTCTTAAAATTTTTAGTGTTGAAAAGTGTATCCCTTTATATTTTCACACTTGTTTGGGCCCTCTTAATTAAATTGGACTTAATTATGCCTTAATAATCCTTATTATTCATTTGTACAAGACTAATAAATTATATTTTCCCAAGCGGAAACCTAACAGTAATTAATGCTAATACATAAAACTTTACCTTGAGCAATGTGTGTTCCAAGAATAGGGACTTGGGACTCATTCACCCATGGGCGAATGGGTCCTCGCTAGACATTTAAAACCATTTTTAAAACATGCTTTGGTGGTATTTTTAACATCTTAAATTCAAATTTCAAATATTGTCTTGTAATGTTTAATTTTTGGGAAATTAAGGATAAATGTCTAAATATACATGGTTATTTTATCAAATCAACTAGAAGTTTTGAAGAGTGATTTCACAAGAGAAAATATTATTGTCAAAGGTGTTCAAGAGAATATTTCTTCATCATTTGTTATAGCATTCAAGATCTCACGCATCATGTCAAAGTTATGTTCATCATGCATGTTTTTGGAGCTAACATTGTGATGTAGTTTTCAAGATCAAGTTCAAGCATTCAAGCATCAACTCAAGTCATCAATATCCGCATCCAATTCATCCATTTCATGTAAGTTTCAGTCCTTCAAATATTTTTATTCAAGGATTTTTCAAGGGTTTGGTGAGTTGCAACATAGCATTATTCATTCGTCATTCCTTTCATGCTTTATCATTTCATTTCAAGGTTTAATTACCAAAAATAGGTTTAACCAAGGAAAAACCCCATTCACCCAAAAAAAAAATTCCCTTTCTCTTTGTGTGGAAAATTTTTAGATTCATGGGTTGAAGAAAATTTGAAGATCTCTCAAAAGCAAAAAATTTCAAAGTTGCATTTGTTGTCACCTTTGTTGTCAAGATACAAAAACTCAAATCCTAAATTTATTTATGATTATCCAATTGTGAAACTTAGAGAATCTGGAAGTGAAGAAACAAGAGCAAAGGACCCATAAATTAATTTTGGAAAGCCCTACAAAGACCCATACACCCATGGGCAAATGAGTCTCTGATAGGCTTGCAAAAATAACATTTTGTGACAAGTGAATAGTGTTTTCCCTTCCTAGATCTATCTGAAGTTTTGTTTTGTCTCTCATTTTTATGCTTAATCTACAAGATCCAAGTGTTAGATTGCATTTTTGAGTTGATTTACTATTTCTAGTTTTTCTCCCAAAAGTGTTTTTTGACCTTGACCCCTATCCTCAAAGCATAAGGAAATCTGAAGATTCTCAAATTGAGTTGATTCACCTAAGGGTTGTTAGTCAATTCTTTGCAGGGATCTAATTTCCTAATGAAAATAGGAAGATAGGATCTATTCTCATCCTCTTGACTTACCTTTCCTTTTTGGGAAACCCTATATTTTTATATTTCACTATAGTCTAGTTTTTTATTAAATATTTTTTTGAACATTTTCAAAGTGGTTGCATCCTAAAAATTGCATCACTAAGTGTGTGTCACTTAACTTACACAAAAATAATAAAAAAATCTATAATTTTTTTTAGAATTTATATAATGAAGAATACAAATTCCTATATAGTTTTTTCAAATTTAGAAAACTAATTCAAAGTTTATAAGGAAAAATTAATACATATATGTATTAGAGGAATATGAAGATACTCTTCAAATAAAATAAAATAAATGTGTTAAATTATTCAAAATATTAGTATTCTACCAAGGCAGCTCTAAACATCCTCACTAGAAGGAGATACTCCTATATATGTATCCAAAACTAACCACCTTGACAAAATCAACTTTTTGCATGACACACATGATGTTTGAGAGAGCCACCGAGGCCACCTCATAGTAGAACAATTTTCATGGAGTATACTAGAGAAGGGATTCACCCATGATCAAATACAAAGTTGCCTCTGCACTAGAATATTTGAAGGAGAATTCATTGGGAGAATAAGTGATTAATTCTCCATTAAACTACCCAAAATTCACCATCCTTGAGAAGTATGGACAGAAAGGAATGATGGTGTAGGGGAATCTAGAGGGGAGGAAGGAGTCATCCTAATAGACTACAACTGAATGCATCCACATTGGCTTGAAAAGGTCCTAGGTGAGGATAAAAGGATAAGGGAGAGTATATAAATGCTAGTATTTGGGACATGAAGAACAAGATGCTTCTGCCCCATATCATTTTTTTCAAGTTTGGTAGAAGAAGTTGATGTAACATGTCCATCGGTGGAAATATTTGTATCTATTTACATTTGTGTGCATTCCCATTCATGATTTATTAACATGGATGATGCACTTGAGAACAAGTAAGATATGATTAGTAATCATTTCTCCAATTAATCAATAACAAGATTTACATAGATATATATTTTTTTTAATTGTAAAGAAATTGGGGGAGAGAAATGCCATCCCCTAAATTTATTAGAGTCTAGAAACTTTTATTTAAGTTTCATCATATTCATGGTACCATTCTTATGAATCAATTGCTTCATTTTCAAGAGAATTTGTTAGAGTGTTGCTCTTTGAAATAGTGGACACATTTGTAATACTCCAATTTTAAAGAAGTTTGACTTGGACCATGATATATTCTAGCTTCTAGTTATTTAGCAAGGGTATAAGTATAAAAACTTGCAAAATACTTGAGATCATTTTATGCAAGTACAATGTGATTAACTCACATATACATAATGAACCACTAGCAATAAGAAGTGAATGAAACATCACTACATTGGTCTTCCATTATCGATTTCACTAGCACTTCTCCTTGTAGTTCATCCCAACTAGAAAGGAATATTGGTGTCTCCCATATTATACCTTGGGTGCCATCCTTTTCTCTAATTTTTTATACTACTTGTGATGATGAACAATAATTTCATATTACTTATGCTCATCACATGATAATGTGTAAACATAACAAAACACATCACCTAAGGGACTAATAATATTTTCATAGATTGTCAATAATTCATGCTATCATATAATTGTACAAGTTACATAATCATGATTTCTTATAGTCTTACCTGATGGAAATCCTAAAATACTTCGGTTCCATTTTCAAAATTTTGCAAAATTTGGTTAAATTCATCTCTCTAGGCTTAGGGTTATGTTCATTGTCACTGCCTTAGGTTTTATGTTGCTATGAACCCTCATAAGTGATCCTTAAGCTTGTGTCCTTAGAAATGTTCTAATTTTCTGTTGACTTCCTATTTCCAATTTCCAACCATTTAAGTGATGACATATGCCTTTTTCCTCATTGATAGATCAACCCCTTTATCCTAGTGGTCCCGGTCACTACTCATTGTTATATTAAAAAATATTGTTTTATTAATATGGGTTGAAATGTGTCTATGTTTTTGTTAGATCCTATGTTTGGATTAAATTTTTCCATCATTGGCTTAACATCTAAACCCTTGCACTCATGTCCTCATCCGTCGTGCTCCTAGTTGGGCTCCTCTTTTAAAACTAACAAATTTGGCATGTGTAGATCTTTGGTTTTATGGTGAATGTTTGATCATCATGGCCGAATCACAACCATTCCCCATGCCCCTGATCTATTTTTATTTTCCATTTAATTATCCCAGTAGGTTGGTGGGCACAAGCCACATGTCTTTTGCATTTTCGGGCCTAGTACCTTTGAAAGATCTGCAAGTGGTATCTAAATAAAATTTATGGTGGTCATTGGGTGATGGGGCTTCATCTTGTCTACTCCCTGCCACCCTGTCCAATTTTATTTTATATTAAAGAAATGTCATGGGCTAGCAGGCTGTTGACACTTGTTGCTTCATAGAGGGACCTACTTGGCTTTGGAGGCAACAAACACTTTATTGAGGAAAGATCGGTAGTTGATGGCAGGTGACATGGGTCAATCTTGACTGCTCCCCACCATCCCATGAGAGACCCACTTGTACCTCTCATTTCTCAGTAGGGGAGTGGGAAACTGCCACGTGGAATAATTTGTGGGGTCAGAAGGACATTAGTAAGGGTGGAATATTAATAAATTTGGATGAACGAACATCAAGGATAAATGCTACAAAATAAGAATTGATTTATCTTGCATGTGTTTGAGGTATGATGGGTATTTTTTATTTTGGCAGTCATTTCTGTCAGAGGTTTGTACACATGGGAAGATGATATTAAGTTAAGGCATAGTACAGGTCAATGGTTTGAGATCAACTCATGAGTCCTCCCCATTGTCGTATTGATATGAGCTGCAAGTGGATTAATTCCCATGGGTGAGCAAAAAAATAGGGAAAAACATGCTTTCTTTAATGCTAAGTAGGTGATTAAGTGTGCAGACAAAGTGGATGCATATCCACATGGTCTTTTCTGATTAGACAAATGCAATAGGCATATGCAGTCAACCTCTTCATAATCAAGTACCTTGATTTTAGTCATATGTTGATCCATCTAGATGGATGATCAATGACTGAGATTCAAAATTAAGTGGCTAATTTTCAGCTCGCTCACGTAAGCCTTCCTTGAGTATTAATGGTCGACATGCTCAAATTACTTGATAAAATGGGAGTTGATTGTTATATTTTCTTCACAATTGCAATTAGAAACTAAAGAATCAAGCTTAAGTTTTGAGAAGGAGATGGTGTGAAGAAATTTGGTGAGAAAGTTGCAAAGACATTCGAGATAGTTTTTCTTAGGTAAGTTGGTGTCTACATTTCTTACCAGTTCACTTGTCTGGAAGAACTATTGTGGGCTCTATAGGTTCTTCTTACCTAGGATTTGCAAGGGTTGATTGTTTCAAAATTTCATGTGGGTTGATAGGTTAAATTATGCATAGTCATGAAGTGTTTTGTCATACAAATTTGAATAGTCTCTCTATACTTGGGAATTCATAAGTTGTTTCCATGTTCTTCTGTGAGAATGAGTAAACCTAGTGTGTATATCCACCTAGTTTGAATGTCTAGGAGACTTAGTATGCCTAAGTCCTAGGATGATGCACTTGATACTAAACTTGGCATCCTAGGAGCTCCAACAACACCAAGGGAGAAGAAGAAAGCCCATAGGAAGGATGTGTAGAGTGGTGTCGTGAGCACCTATAATTTGAGGAGCAAGGTTGTTTCAAAAGAATTGATCAAGTTTAGAAAGAAAAAATTAGTTAATCCTGTGAGGGAAGAGAAGAGGAAAAACAAGTACCGCAAGGCTTATGACTCTTATATGGGGAGGCACAACTCTCCTATAGAGGTTTCAGATCTATCCCTTTGGGTGATGAAGGAGATACTAATCCAGAGTATGGTTGTTACCTTCTTACTCTGTTGCCACATTAGGATTCTGATGAGGGAGGAGTAGTAGCATATCTAGTTTCAGCAAGAACACGGGGCGGGTGTGCTAACTTTGACTCTCTAGAGTTAGAGTAGCACCCTAGTTCTTCTTTTTTTATGACACCATTGCCACCACATCGGGCTAGTCCTCTTCAACAAGTATATGGTTTTTTGTTTTTGATGTTGATGTGGAAGCCTTTTTGGCTAGTGTAAAGGAGAGGTGTTGGACACCATTGCTTCAATGGAAAATATTCCTTTTCTGGTTAATATGTGAGTTTTTTCCTTGGGTTTTGATGGAGAATCTTCTTTGATCGACGTGGATGAAGGATTTTGCCAGTACTACAACAAAAATGATGCCTTTTGGAAGGTTGGCTGGTCTTCTTCAACAAAGTTTTATTTCTTTTTTTCCCCCATTTTGCAATGAGAAAATATAACTGTTTGGGGAATCTTTGAAATTAAAATGAAATTAACCATCAAATTCAAATGAGATTGTAATTTGACCTAATGCTTGTCGCTCCCATAACTTTATAAATTAGATTCCAGGGCCGGTTACAAGGAGGTTGGTTGTTCTAGAATTGATCACATAGAGAATTGCAAAGGATACTAAACATTTTAGTGTTAAGTCTTAGGTTTGAGTCTACTTATATGTATATGAAGTCCTGATAGTGATACTAGTAATATGGAACAAAATAGTGAAATTTTGACACCATTTTTTCTTCTATGTAATGGTTTTATAAACTATGAATAATATAATCAAAGGTTATTTTATTTGTCTCTGTTGATTTCCAATGGATGTATGGTTTTATTCTTGCTTATTAATTCAAATAATTAATGTAAATTCTTGAATAGAGCTATAGGTTTATATTAAATTGATTGTTATGATGCTAGTAAGAAGTGATGGTTGAGATATAATGTTGAAATACTCTAATGTAGTATTCTCAAAGCTTTGAATAATGTCATGTGTAAAAATTGCTATCAAATTATGTGGGTGTTAGAATTGAATCTATTCCAAGGATGAGGCACTAGTCTAAGTAAGTTAGTCATATTGCATTGTGTTGATTAATTCACAACAAACCATTCATTAAACCAAATTCTCTGAAATGGGTTACAATTATGTTGGGCATTATTATTCTCATGCTCCTAATACAAACTATTATTAAGAAGCAACAACTTCTATGATACATTCTATTAGTTGAGCCTCTATATGAGAATTATTTGTGTGTTGCAATGTTTATGATAAAAATGGCATAGGAATATCATGTGAACATTGCTAGGATTAGCCTCTTAGGTTTCATAGAGCTCGAAGAGTAGAAGGGCCTCAAAATTCTTACTTGTTTGTTGGACAATAATTACCCTTGCTAATCATTGGATTCTAGAAGATTCATAGGTAAGTGGTAAGACTAAGTTTGGTTCTAAAAAAACCACCAACATTACCAAAGACCCAAGACTAGTACATATACTATCAATCACTTAGACTGAATTAACAATTAAAACCATGAAACTATATGCCAAGATGACACAATGTAGGCAACTCACACATTTATTCTAACACATGAATTCTATCACTAAACTCCTAATATGGGTAGATATTATAATCCATCACTAGAATGTCAATAGTAAAATCCTATCTAAACCATATGAAATTTAGTAGCTCATGAATCTATCACCTACATGCTATTGGTGAAAAATACATAATCCTAGATGATGTGATTGAATACTTCTTATGGTAGAGAATGCTCCTTAAATCTTTTCATAGTGGAGCAATGATGAGATTACTGATATGCAAGTGTATATATGTAAATATATGTGTGTATATGTATGCACATATATACATACATACATACACACATATATGTATGTATGTATGTATATATATATACATACATATATATATATACACATACATATATATATACATCTATATATATACATACATATATATACATATATATATACATATATATATACATACATACATATATACATGTATATATACATATACACATATACACATATACATATATATACATGTACATACATACATAGTCAATATAAAATAGATCTAGTCATCAAAACCCAAGGTGATATCAATAAAATTATTATTTTTGATTAGAGGTCAAATATGGGTTTTGATGGGGCCCAAAACCTAGAACAAGGCAAGTTGTAATTAAGATACATCATCAACCATCAACATCCCCACAATAGCCTCAAAAGATAAGTAAGACTACACTACACACGCTGCATCTTACAAACAAGCAAGGGTCAAAGACCCTAAAACAATCTAGTTTTAACTGGGACCAGAAACCCTTTAGATACACACAAAAGTTATCTGCATCCGCTAGGCATCAGGAAACTAGCGGCTCATGGAAAACACCACTGAGCCACAAAAGATAATCTACATGCTGGTGCAAAACACCATCAGACCCCTAATCAAAAACTTGAGAAAGTCCAACCACCCCACCTCAATAGGGGAGAAGGAGATCACAACAACCCACTTGGCACAAAGCCACATCACAAACCAGGAAGGAAGCTCCAAAAAAAACCACTCGACCTGCAGCAAAGCAAGAGAAGCCAAGGAACCCAAAACATCCAAGGATAGCTCCAGCAACACCAACATCTTAGAAACATTCTGGCAATAGGAAACCAACTCCACATCCACCTCAAAAGGAGAGAGCTCCCCTCTAATAAAGAGGATGCTACAAGCAACAAGACCACCGCAACCAGGAATCACCAGCATCCTCCACCTCCACCTCCATAGGAGAACTAACCACCTTAATAAGAACAACTGAGAGAGGTCCACCTCCATAGGACCAAAGGAGATAGCTAACATAGTAGTCAAGAAAACACTCGTAGCATCCTTTGGTAAACACTACACTAGAAACAAACTATAGACAAGGATAAAAGACTCAATCGAACACCATAAGTCCACCTTAACAACACTCACAAAAGAACTCATTTGGGCATCCAACAACCCAACAACAAGCCTCACCAACTTTAGAGCCTTCACAAAAGGCCAAAAAAAATAGAGAAGACATAATACAAACATGAAGCAGCTCAGCCTAAGAGAAGACCACAAACCCTAGCAACAACCACTTGTCAACAAAAAGATCCCTAGATCAAAAGACCACTAGAGGAAAGATCCCAACCTTAGAATGAATGAGAACACCCATCCCCCAAGAGGAACAAGGGGGCCCAAATAGGAAGGAAACTAGGAGAATGGCCAACAAGAAAGAATACTAGGCAACCCAACATGCCAGTCAGAGCTAGAGATAAGCCAAGACACCCAATATCCAATTACAAGGAAACACCACCACTCCTTAGAGAGGGGACAAGAAGAACCTAAAACACTCCAAGAATAAAAACCCCCAAAGTGAAACCACCAAACAAGCAGCAAGAAAAATCAAGGGATGACCAAGAAGAGGCCAAAAGAAAAACAAACTAGAAATAAAAACCACCAAGCTTTCCTATTGCGCCAAATAGGAACAAAAAGAGAACCCTTCTACAACTGGACATCCTCAGAGAAACCCACACTCACCAACTGCTTGGAAGCAACCAGAAAACCCAATCCTTAGCATCCACATAAGGAGCCAACCCAAAAGTTGTGGGAAGTTGAAGCACCAAACCCCAACACGTTCAAGTAGCCTCCAATCACCACAAGCTAGGGAACAACCAAAATAAGGTAGGAAGCATAGCAACAAAGGTCTCAAAATGCAACAAATTGCATAGTCTACCCACCAAAAACCAACCCCAAGCCATGCAGCACTAAAGAACAACCATAGGCCACAAAAGAAATCCTGCAGTGCTCCAAAGAAAAGGAGGAACCTCCTCCCAAAGAAGAAACAACACCATAGGAAATATGGAGGAAACAACGCCACCCTTCCTTCCCTAGAAAAACCAACGCCAATAGACCACCAGCTCCAGGTAGCCTCTATAGCATGCATAGCCTCCAAACGGCTATCGACAAGGACTCCATTGGGATCGCCATCATCTTCCCCATCCTCACCTTTGCCAGATTCAAAAATTTCTCCTATGCTAGCCCACATCCTCTCGCCCATGCTCACCATTTTCTAAATAGAGGGTAAATATTGTTGCCATGCACTAGTTATGCAAAACATTGATATGGCTCCAAGTCATGTCCCAAAATAATATATTCAATAATATCAAGTACCATAAAAATATTAGATCACAACTTCCTAACAAAAATAGATACACAAGTAACACAACACATATCTATTTAAAACATTAAAATACTTATTATAAACTTGAATAATAATGTTTGATGCCTATGCCATCTATAATACAATAGGAATAGTCTATCTTTTAGATCATCATATAAAAATATGCATTTTATTATTTTAATAATATTAATATTCTTAATCTTATGATTTTATTTTCCTTATGATATAGCCACATATTCTTGTGCTAGTCATAACTATAGTCTAGATAGCATATGTATTGATAATTTATATTAATTGTCACCTTAATGTCTAGTAGTAAGTGATTTCATATAGTAGCAATAGGTTTATAAATCCACCCTTATAAATAGATTCCATCTAAATTAGCTCTCTAGTGAATTACTTAAGTTTTCATTATTACTCATGCAATCTCTCTCATGGAAATGAAATAAAAAATAATATAGAAATAAAACCATAAAAGGAATTCCAATGTATCATATTATCATTCAATAATATCCAATCACAAAATCTACCCTACAAAGTTGTCAAAGTTGTTGTCAAATCATAGAATCTAACCTATAGATTGGATTTCTGACTTTTCGACACTAAAACCTAGACAAGTGAGAACCAATGGATCTTTGTTAGAGGCTCTTGAAAGATTGTTGAAACCTTTGTACTTCGACCCATTCACCCATAGGTGAATAAGTCTCATATTAGCTTCTAGAAAGCACATTTGGTGATTGGTACACATGCTTTTGCTCTTCTCAGATCTGCAATTTGTTTTCTGGTTTAAATGCTAATATTGAGTTTAATATTGTTGCTTCAAGTGTTAGATTGCATTTTGGAGTTGATTTTCTATTTTTACTTTTTCTTCCCAAAGTGCTATTTGACCTTGACCCCGTCCTTCAATCATAAGGAAATTTGAAGATTTTCAAATTGACTTGATTCACCTAAAGGTTGATAGTCAATTTTTTGTGGGGATCTCATTTCCTAATGAAATAAAGGAAAATAGGTCTCTCATCGCATCATATTTGATTCACAGTCGCACACACATTTAAACCCCCTATTTTCCATTGTTTCAAAATGATATTCTAAAATTGTGATAGAAGCATGGGAAATAATATTTTAATTTTTTTTATAGAATCCAATTATATTTAGAAATATTTTGCTACATAAG
Source organism: Sequoia sempervirens (assembly GCA_007258455.2). Lineage (NCBI taxonomy): Eukaryota > Viridiplantae > Streptophyta > Pinopsida > Cupressales > Cupressaceae > Sequoia > Sequoia sempervirens. The sequence continues at coordinate 31,401 of VDFB02198484.1, read as the reverse complement.
AAAATTCAATCAAACTTCCTTCTCCCTTAATTTTATGGAGTAGAATGTAGTTGTTGGTTAAATAACAAATCATCAAGATTTTCAAATTAATTTTCCATATTAAGATAGAATAATATGGATGATTATAAATTTCTTGATACACATTCTTCTACACCATCCCTCATAATGTAAGATGACTTACCTTGAGCATTAGTTATATGTTTTATTTTTCTAGGCTTGGGACTGTTTTAGCTTTCCGCGTGGACAAATGATTTCTCTATTTATAGTTAGTTTGAGATGAGGAGGGATTTCAATTAATTATTTTTGACACTTGAGCAATGGCGGATAGAGAATGGAGCCACGAATCCTGAGATTATCTGACTTTGTTTTGAGACAATTATCTTGAATTTATCATGATAATTTAGATGGGATGTATATCTATGAGAATTTGATATTTTACAAGTCTGGCGAGTACTTTGAGTAATTAAAAAGACCATCACCTTTGGATAATATGGAATAATAAATTACTTATGGTCTGGGAGGGTATTAATATTCACTGATGGCCACCAACAATTCACACAGGAAAATTCATCGCTATGACAAATTCACCTCAAGGAAAATTTGCCACCAACAATTGATGAGGGCATAACCCGAGACACAGAAAATAACCCACAAATAAGAATAATTTTATTATTCAGAAAATGGAGCTTCTTACATGCAGAGGATCTCAATCCCCAAGTTCTACAACACATGCAAGTTACAGAAAGCTACAGAATAACCCTTTCGCAATATGCGAGCTTGTCCCCAAAAGTTACCCAAAAATTAGAAACCCACCCATAAATAGAGCTCCCCTTTAGTTTGGAGCCAAAACAACATTCAATTTTGAGTTTAGGCAGTTTAGTTTAAAAATTACAACTTGAAGTTCAAATTAAAAAGAATATTTGTAATTGTATCTCTAGAAATGCCCAACTTCCTGGCCATAACTTTTGATCCAGACCCATCTAAAAACCATTTGGAACCTGAAAAGTCTGAAGTCATTAACACGCTTCAAAAATTGGCTATGCCACTTTGACAAGTTTTGGGTTGATTCAGGAAATCTAAGTGCCCCCAAATCTAACTCAAGATTTTTAGGTGCAAATATGGGAAACTAAACCTAAATATCTTTCTTCAACCCGTGAATAGAAAATAAAACCGTAAATTGGGGAATTTCTATTATGACTAAAAGGGTATCCAAAATGTAAAACATCTAAAAAACAAAGAAACTTGTACTAACTATTTTTGGTGATGATTGTCTATTAACTAATCGGATGCTCTTGCATCGACACCCGTGGTAATTTGAGAAGTGACCCAAATACGCTTCCCATGGTGGGAGGAAACCCAAATGACCTAACCTTGCCTTAGGCAACCAGATAAATCTTCAACAAAGCGCCCTCCTTTCCATTTCACCGTGATATTCTTCTTCATATTGCTCTGGCTCCCCGGGTATTCCTCTTCCCACGCCCACTATCCGATTTCTTCAATCTCCTCCTTTCTCAATAGGTGCCGGAATCCCACGCATCAAGGTACTTCCCTTTGTGCTACACCTTCATGATACCTCACAAATCTGAAATGTTGAACACAAAATGTTGAATCCATCTGGCAACTCTACCTCATATGCATTCCCTGAATCATGCCTCTTCAAAAATTTACAGGGACCAGACTTCTTCATCTTCAATTTGTTATATGTTCCCACTGGAAACCTTTCTTTCCTCAAGTGGACCATCACTTCACCACCAATCTGAAACTCCTTATACCTCCCTCTCTCGACCGGGCCTTTAGTCTTAAAAATGTATATTCATCTTGTTAATATGTTCTCTTACCCTTCTCATGTATATCCCGATGTGTTCTACAAAATCTTTGGTTTTAGCACTTATTTCTCTCTCTTGGTCCATCTCTCCTGCTAATTTTGAGCTGTTCTAGGGCTACCTCCATACACACAATCTAGAATGGTGGATCTACTATTGTTTCTTTATTGATAGAATTGTTGTAAGAAAAATTTTGCCCTGGTAAGATCGTCCCATCCCTTTTGTTTATTCTCCCCTACCAAACATCTTTAGGTTGCCTAGACTCAAGTAACAACCTTGCCTTACCCATCTCGCTTGTGGATGGTGCAATGTAATCCAAACTTCAACTCTATCTTCGGGCCTTCTTCCACAAGGTCCTCCAAAAGTACCAAATTTGCGTCAACATTTGGAAACAATACTTTGAAGACCATGTAGCCTCACCACCTCTTTGAAGAACAAGTCAGCAATGTGGACTGCATCATGGGCTCCTCTCGGACATGGAAATTTGTACTGTGCCATCTTCGAAAAACTCATCAACCACCACAAAGACCTAATCATTCCCCTCGTTGTCCTTGGAAACCAAGAAAAAGTCCATACTTATATCCTCCCATGGCCTCTCTGGTACAGGTAAAGGCTAATATAAGCCTATATTCTGGCTCACTCCTTTAGCCATCTGACATACCCTCCAGCTTTGTACAAACTTCTTCACATCCTGTGACAACTGAGGCCAATAATAATGCTCACTGATAATGGCAATGGTCTTATCCCGACCAAAATGTCCCGCCATTCCTCCACTATGCTTCTCCTTTATCAGGTTCTCCCTCATGGAACTCCTTGGGATACACAATTGACTTCCTTAAATAACATGCCATCCTAGATTATGAAATCCAGCCACCTTGTCCTGTCCACTATAACAGATTCCTTGCAAGCTTTCCAAGCCTCTGCAAAATCGTGATCTTCTACTGCATGCTATTCAAGTTCATTGAACCCAACCACTTCAATCAGATCTTTTGTCAATAATGTATGCTCTCCTACTTTCATGGGCATTCCAAACCTATTTGATCTCCCCACTCCTAAGGCATTTCAAAACAAAGGTATAACTCTAAAAACTCTACCCATTTCATATGCCTCTGATTTAATTTTCCTTGACTATTTAGGTACTGCAAAGCCTGATGATCAGTATATAGAACAAATTCCTTTGGCAACAAATAATGTCTCCATTTCTTTAATGCTTGAACTATTGCATAAAATTCCTTATCATATATAGAATACTTTCTCTTGACATCATTTAACTTTTCACTAAAATAGGCAATGGGCTTACCTTCTTAGCTCAACACTACTCCAATGGCACAACCACTATCATCACAATCCACCTAAAACACCTTGTTGAAATCTGGGAGGGCTAGAACATGTTGCTCTGTCACCTTCTGCTTCAACAGTTCAAAAAATTTTGTTGTTCCACTTGAATTCTTTTCTATCCCCTCCCATTGTTTCAGTCAGGGGTCCACAAATACTACTAAAATTTCTAATGAACTTTCTATAAAAACTAGCCAAACCATGGAAATATCTCACCTCGGTAGCAGTTCTTGGGGTAGGCCATTCCAGAATAGCCTTCACCTTCTCTAGGTCCATCTTGAGACCTTCTGCTGAGACAACAAACCCTACACTAACTCCCTCTCTTCACAAAACTGCACTTTTGTAGATTAATCAACAGCTTCTCTTCTCTTAACTTCTCAAAGGCTCTCTGAATATGCATCAGATTCTCATCCAACGTCTTACTGAAAATCAAAATATCATCTAAATACACAATAACAAAACTTCCCATAAATTCTTTTAGTACCTCGTTCATGAGCCGCATGAATGTGCTCAGTGCATTGGTTAGCCCAAAAGGCATGACTAACCACTCGTACAGGCCCTCTTTGGTCTTGAAGGTAGTCTTCCATTCGTCTCCCTCTCGAATATGGATCTGGTGATATCCACTCTTCAGATCAATCTTTGTGAAGTACTGAGCTCCACTCAAACAGTCCATCAGGGCATCCATCCTTGGCAGGGGAAATCTATACTTGATTGTTATTTTGTTTATGGCTCGGGAATCTGTACACATCCTCCACTTCCCATCCCTCTTTGGTGCTAGTACTGCAAGTACTGCACATGGACTCAAACTCTCCCGTATCAAACCCTTTCTCAACAACTCTTGAACTTGTTTGTTCAACTCATTTTCTGCTGGAGTTATTCTATGAGCTGCCTTATTTGGCAAACTGGCTCTAGGAATCAAGTCAATCTGATGACTGATCTTCCTTATTGGTGGTAAACCTTTAGGTACATTATCATAAACAATATCCTGAAACTCATCCAACATCCTAGAAACTTCTAGAACTTTCTCACTATCCTCCTTATTCACTCTAGGAATCAATGCATAATACACATGCTCATGCTTCATACCTTCTAAATTTTTTCTTCCATCTACATAACAAATTCTAGCACTACTGCATACCTTTTCTTTGGTCTCTTTTAGGGGCTTCAACTTGTGACGAACCCCATCCTTTGTCAAGGAATAAGTGTTTGCATGGCCATCATGTATAGCTCGCCTATCGAACTGCCACGGCCTCCCCAACAACGTGTGACATGCATCCATGGGGATGATATATCAAAGTACCCTCATCAAGGAAGTTCTCGATCTTGAACTTTACTAGGCACCGCCATTGACCAAAACTTTGTGATCTTTCTGCAACTAGGCAATCTAATATGGATGCGGGTGCCTTTCCCTCTTCAGCTTCAATTTTGTGACCATCTCTTTTGAGACCATATTATCGGTGCTCCCACCATCAATAATGATATCACAACATTTTTCTTCACACTTGCACCTTTGTGCAATAGATTCTTTCCTCTGCTTTTAATTCCTTTTCCTCGCCATATTTCTCCTCGACCACTTAGCTTTCCCCTTTCAAAGATCATCTCGATTGTCTTCGATTGGCCCTCATCTGCATGTAACCTTTCCATGACCTTTCTGTCTTTGTTCAATTCTTCCTTGGTGTTGTGGATATTCATAGGCTCAATGCCCTTCTTCACCACACTGGAAACATGTTCCTTTGAAACCACCTCTTCCAGATCCTTGTCCATATCTCCCCCATCCTCTACCTCTTTGATCACCACTGTTTTGATCATGAGGGTGGTATGTGCCATCATTCCTTTGGCTTCGCTGGTACCCACATCTTCACCTTTCTTATCATCATCATTTCAACTTCCTGAAGGTCTTCCACTACCCCTTCCACTTTGACCTCCTTGTCCTTTTTGCTTGCCATCAAATCTTTTGTTCAGCTTCTCTTCCACCTTCAGAGCAAACTGATACACATCCTTAATGGTGGTCATTCTCGGACTAGTTTAACTCCTCTTTGAATACCATCATAACCAAGATCGGCTACCCTTTCTCCCATTATCTCCTCAGGTGGGTCTGCCTCCCGATGATTATCTTGTACCCTTCACTATATTCTTTCTCACGATTTGTTTCTCCTGTTTCAACCCTTGTAATTTCAACACCTAACTCATAGTCCATTGGTATGAATTGCTTCTTCAGTTCCTCTACCATGCGATCTCATCTGGTGATATTTCTTTTTCCTCTTCAATTTCTTTCCAACTGGACCTCTTTCCACCAAATACTGCATGGCCCTTCAGCTTCATTTTTGCAAACTTAACTCGATATGGTCCTCTACTTCTTCATACTAAAAATACTCATCTAGCTCATTGATCTAGTCAATCAACTCTTCTAGGTTAAAACTTCCTTTATCAATCAGACTTTGCTCGGTCTTTTTCCCCCATCTTCGGAATGCCCTTATTAGTCAGATTTGGTCTTGATCACTGTTTCTTTCTTTTCCTCTTTAATTTGAACCCTTCTTCCCCTCTCCTTCATCCTCACTTTCTTCCTCCCCTGCTTAACCTCTTTCTCAATCGCTTCTTGTAACACGTCAATCTGTCTTTGGAGGGCTGCCAATGCATCTCTTCCACCAACATTTCTGCCACCTCGACCACCTCTGGCACCACCACGCCTACCAAGCATCACTCTTGGAGGCATCTTTCTTGACCTCAACCCACAACCACAGTCTTGGTGCGAACTGCCTCACGATCGGCGATCTATCCACATGCTCAAGAAAACCCGCTCTGATACCATTTGATGAGGCACAACCCGAGACACAGAAAATAACCCACAAATAAGAGAATAATTTTATTATTCAAAAAATGGAGCTTCTTACATGTAGAGGATCTCAATCCCCAAGTTCTACAACACATGCAAGTTACAGAAAGTTACAAAATAACCCTTTCACAATATGTGAGCTTGTCCCCAAAAAGTTATCCAAAAATTACAAACCTGCCCATAAATAGAGCTCCTCTTTAGTTTGGAGCCAAAACAACATTCAAAATTTGAGTTTAGGCAGTTTGGCGCCGAAAAATTACAACTTGAAGTTTAAATTTCAAAAGAACATTTGCAATTGTATCTTCTAGAAAATGTGCCAACTTCCCGAGGCCATAACTTTTGATTCAGGACTCTGATTCACGAACCATTTGAACCGTTGGAAAAGTCTCGAAGTCAATAACGCGCTCAAAATTGGCTATGCCGATTTCGGCAAGTTTCAGGGCCGATCCGGGAACTCTAAGTGCCTCAAATCTAACTCGAAAGATTTTCAGGTGCAAATCTGGGAAACTAAAACTACAATATCTTTCAACCCAGGAATAGAAAATAAAAACCATAAATTGAGAATTTTATTATGACAAAAAGGGTATCCAAAAATGTAAAAATATCTAAAAAAAAGAAAATTGAAATTTAACTATTTTTGGGTGATGCAAGATTGCCCTTACACCACTGGATGCTCCTGCATCAACAATTCACCATTAATATGAATATAATGAATTATAGAGATCTAGTATGGATGGAATATGTTTTTACGCTTAATGTTATTTATGGGAACAATGGTTTGGTATTATAAAGAATGGTTGTATCTCATCATAAATGAGTATTAGAAGTGGTTAATAGATATACATTGTCCATGCTAAAGGATCAAATAATATTTTGTGTTTTATGATGTACAAAGATTATAAAATAATTAAATCTTTAAGGGATAGATGATGTTAAGGGTCCATAAGTGATTCAAAGAGACTACATGGATGTGTTTAGGAAATGTTCTTACAACAAGGCATTATAAAGATGAAAGTCTCCTCCAAGAGTTGTGTGCATGATGCATGAAGTATTTAAATTCCATTAAAATCAATTGTAACTAGTTGTTTATGTCTCTTGTATGGCTTTTGTTTGAGGCAACTTTTTGATGTTTTAATTTTCATAAATACATGGTTTTTGATAGTATAGGCTTAAATAAAGATAATCGTGTTATATATATATATATATGTGTGTGTGTGTGTGTGTGTGTGTTATATATATATGTGTGTGTGTGTGTGTGTGTGTTTAATAAAATTAGATTTTATATTATAATCAAGAAAATGATTTTTTTTTGGTTAGATTTTACAAATAATTGAATCTCATTTTCATTTAATATTTTGTTATAAAATTTAATTTTGAAATAATATTAAAAAAATAAGTTTTGTAATTTTAATCTTAGGATTAAGAAGAAAAAATATTTATAACAAAATATATAATAAATAAAAGTAACATAATTTTTGAAAATAAATAATAAAATCATTATGATTTAAATATTAAGCTATGGAGTGATTATCATCATAGTTTATAAGATAAAGTACAAATTGATCATTTTTAATATTGATAAATATATTCTAATGTGATAATTATATATATTTATATAAGAGATGTTGATGATTTTTAATCTTTTATACATAAATGTATTATGGGGTGATTTTGATGATTTATAGTATTTATTGATATTATGTCATGAAATTTTTTAGAATTGAGAAATGTAAAACATGTAGTCTTATTTAGACTTCTCATTATTCATTTCATTTACAGATAAATATTATTGCTCTTAATTGTTTGATTTTCACATTGTAATCGGAATTTATGTTTTAGTGAACTCCAATATTTTATTGTTATGATTTTTATTTTTATTTTTAATTTGAACTTCAAATTTTATTTTTTATTTAAATTTTATAATTTAAAGTTGGTTTGAGTTTAGTTTATTATTATTTTTTTAACAGCATGATCAAGCTTGATCTAGGAAATAAGAGGAATATGTTTTTTTTAAGATAATAAGTATTCTTGTCATTTTTGAAATTTGTAGGTAAGAGATCCATTATTATTTTGACATCTTCTAATTTAGTGATAAGACTTGAGAAGTATTGATTCTACCAAGTTTACTCAAAATATATTTTAGAAACAAGAGGAACATGTTTTTTTGAAGGAGATCAATATTCTTCTAATATTTGCAATTCTTAGATATGAGATCCACTACTCTTTTGACATCTTCTAATTTAGTGATAAGAGCCAAGAAGTATCAAGACTCTACCAAATTTTCTTAAAGTATATTTCAGAAATAAAGGGAACACGTTTTTTGTGAAGAAGATAAATATTCTTGTAATTCTTGGAACTTGTAGATGAAATCCACTATTACTTTTACATTTTCTACTTTAATGATAAAAATTGAGAAATATGGAGTCTACCAAAATATATTTCAATGTCACAGAAAAAATATCAAAAAACTAATATCATTTTACAATAACATCATCATTCCCCACACATGAAAAATAAAAAAATCTGAAACCTTGTTCTAATTAGAGTTAGGTGTCATTAGACATGTATATATACACCACTTCCATTGTACCTGGAACATAGAAATTTCATTTTGTAATTTTCCTGTAATGAAAAGGAGGAAAGCACTAAGAATTGGATTACTTTGTGAGAATTCTTTCTCTGATACACACCCAATTTGAAATTGTAGTTGGTGATGACTCTCTTTATTGTTGGATTTATTATTGTTGGTTCAACAATGCATGAACACGATCATGAAGCTGGTGCTGACATATTTCTGAAGAATATGAATTTTTCTTTTCTCGAATCATTGTGAGCTAGAAAAGGTGTGTAGCATGGTAGAATAAAAGATTGTAGTCAAATATTCTGGAAAGAGAAAAAAGAAATAGTTAGCTCTGTATATTTATTTTTTAGGATATGGACTCTATGAAATATTGATAGATTTATTATTTTCATTTGTTTAGAAATCATATTTTACATGAATAGATATGTTTTTAAGATAGACAGATTCTTTTATCATTTTATTATGTTTTTCTAATGATTTTGATTGTTTAGAAAAGGTTGCAAATTTTATGAAAGATCTATTAATTTTTTTAAAAAAAACCGAGTTACTATCCTCTCTGCTCTCTCCCACCTTCATCTGGAAAGCACAAATTCCTGTATTACTTTCATGATGACGAAAATAAATAATGCTTTGCTTGGGCCCTCTCCTTGCAAAATATGGTTTATAAATATAACTGCTTAGGATGGTCCAAGCAGGTCCAATGCCCTGGGAAGGGCATCTCCTGCCTAAGTGTGCCATTGTATTCGCAAGAGGTGTGAGAGGTGGGCGAAAAGGGATCTCCTACATTGTGAATTAGTTCAATATGTTTATCTATCACACATTTTCAAGGATATAGTTTCTAAATTACTTGTATGTACAATGGTTTCATTTATGAACAATATTTACTTATTTGACTATTACAGTATCACCCATCTTACATAAAAACACTTTAGAGAATAGTCTCTTATAACGATAAGTGTCAAAATTAAATCTATACACATAAATTATGAGTAAAACATAGTTAATATAAAATAAATCTAGTCATATCAAAACCCAAGGTAATATCAATCAAATTACTGTTGCCATGCAATAATTATGCAAAATATTAAATATCATAATAATATTAGATGACTTGACTTCCTTCCTAATAAAATAGATACATGAGTAACACAACACATATCTATTTGAAACATTAAAATACTAATTATAAACTTGGTTAATCATGTTTGATGCTTATGTCATATATAAGACAATAGGAATAGTGTATCTTTTAGGTCATCATATGAAAATATAAACTTGATGCTTTTAATAATATTAATATTCTTAATCTTTTGATTTTATTTTCCTTATGATATATTCACATTTTCTTGTGTTAGTCCAAATTATGGTCTAGATAACATATGTATTGATAATTTATATTAATTTTCACCTTAATGTCTAGTAGTAAGTGATTTCATATAGTAGAAATAGGTTTACAAATCCACCTTTATAATTAGATTTTATATAAACAAGTTCTCTAGTGAATTACTCAAGTTTGCATTATTACTCATGCAATCTTTCTCATGATGATGAAATAAAAAATAATATAGAAATAAAACCTTTGAAGGAATTCTGAGAGTCAACATATCATGTTATAATTCAATAATACCCATCTAAAGCAAGAAACAAATCAAGATATTGATTAATTCACAAAAAATATCATTATTCATGAATTACCATCATATACTCTAAATAGGCTTCCTTAAGAAAATTATCATAGTAGTGATCTTGGTCAACATATAAAAAATGTTGTCTTAGTTGTTTCTGTGTTTGGTTTGTCCTCTTTTCCTAGTTCATTCCTGGTTTGAACTAGCTTCTTTTTTATTTGGGCCTTTGGGTTTTTTATGTAAAAGGTACAACACCTTGTAAATGTTGCTTATCTTATCAAAAACATATAAAAAAATGGGAGCCTAGCTCCATCTTTAACAATATCTCTCACTATAACTATAATACTTGGAATATAATCATAAATAGGGGACCTCATACCCAACATAAACACTCAACAAATACATCTCAATAGGGTTTGAATCTTAGTGACAATAACAACATCACCTTTAAACCATCATAGTATGCCAACATCAACTAAGCCTATATTTCTATTTAATGTTATATTAAATTTAAATTTAATAATTTAATAGTTTAAATAAATATTATATTCGACCATTTTTAAATAATACCTAAAAATATAAATCATACAATATATACTTATGTTCATCCTAGCAGCTCTAAAACCTCAATAATAATAGATCTTACAATCCTTGATACCTAGACCAATAATGAAGTCACCACAATGATCAATGTCCTTGATGTGACAATGATTTTGAAGGGTTGTGCATCGTAATCTAGACTAAGATTGTTGTTACAACAATGATATGAGAGCTGCATATACCATATGGATCCACCATATATCTGAAGTCTGCCCCAACTTGCATCTCTACCTTGAAAATATTGATGTAATTTATATATGTGGAAGGTAGTGACTAGCTATATGAAACCTTTTTCACTGCTGCACATACGATGGAAAGTATCAACAGTCACAACACCCCTTTAACACAAATGTAATATTAATTTCAATCTGAAATTTCAATGGTTCAACTCAATGGTTACTGCTATATGAAATCACTCCAAGGAATTGTAGGTTTTCAACCTCCAATTCTAGACCTAGAGGGTTTCATTCTCAAATTAATTGAACCAAATTCCAAATCAATATGCCTCCTTCTCCTTGATTGGCCTCTCTGAAATAATTTTTTCCTCCAAAAGTCGTAACTCTTCAAATTTCCTTCATGACCCTTGATTGATATTTGAGAGTCATTATTTAAAATAAAATTTAATTATAAGATACCTTATTTTATAATTTAACTTTAATTGAGGCCCTCTTTATTATAATTACATTTTATGATAACACTTAAGTGGCCTCTTTTATGACATTAAGATCCTCTTGAGTTATTATTATATTCCTATTTTCCAAGAGAAAAATCCCCAAGGTCCATGGGAAATGAACAATCTATGGCTCTTATGAAAATCAAATTTCATGGCCTTCCAAGCATTATGAGGGTTTTGAAAGGTTCTTCTCTATTCTTTTAGATGACGAGACAAGATTGGAACCCATTTCATATCCCTTGAGTTTATGATATGATGCTTAACATCAATATTCAACATATCCACCATTGGTGTTCCTAATTCTAACAGGGTGTTATAAGTCAGTTCAATCTCTATGAAACCCTTTTTTTTTTGGTGTTTGAAAGCTTGATTCGGTAGTATTAACAAGAAACTATGTTTTATATTTTTCATTTGTTTCCTAAATCAATCCTTGCCCATTTTCCTAAGATGGGACAATAATTTAAGATATGAGTGATGTTGAGTTGCAACTAGATCCTCAACATTAGGGCCTTTTGACTAGGGAAGTTTCTTATTCTCTTCTGTCATATTGATAAGCAGTAACATTTAATGGCAACTAGCATTTCTTGTTGAAAGATGGTTATAGATAGTTGCCTGACTTAGTTTTTCATTTTTCTATGCTTCTATCATTCTAACTCTCTACATGATAATTGGATGGTCCATGAAGAATTGATGAAAGATTGCAATTATTTAGTTCAAAGAGTGAGTTGGAAAACATATTTCATTACTTGTACTATTTCTTTACACAAAATCACTTCACATCTATACATGTATTCTTGAGATACTGTAATTTCGGTTTCTATTGACCCCACTGCTTGAAAAGAAAACAACAGTAAATTTAGTCATATTGTTTTTTAATATGCAATCTAAATGTCATTTTGGTAGATACATTTTTCCTCCTTTCTTTAGAGTTACCAATTCTAGATCCACCTCCTCCTTATTTTGTACCCTTGTATTCAAGAGAAAATATTCTGTAGAGAAAGGGTCAATAATCCATTCAAACATATTTGAACACTCAGCATCATTGGCTGAACAGACAGCCATTAATTGAAGCACATACCATTGTTGCATCACTAAGACCCTCCAATGACATATACATACTAGCATTACTTTTCCCCATAGAAGTAGACCATAATTTCCAAATAATTATATAATTCTATCAGTGTATTCCTTGCACATCCTCCAAGTGCAAGCTTGCTCCTTCTTGCAAGCCTTGCAAAGTGAATCCACTTTCATTCATCAGGATGGGGTGGCAAGAGGAATCCACCATAAAGACATTTGGATCAAAGGCAGCCCTCAAATTTATAGGTCCCTTCGGTACATTCTATTTTTGACCATCGATGTTCACAGTTATAACATCTTCATTCTCATAATGCACTCTCGTATCTGGAGGAGTGACATCAAACATTACTTTCACATTCTAATACCCAATTAGAATATAATAAAACTAGGAAAGCTTGGAATTATATGTAAGATGGAAAAATACAATTTATATTACTATGTAAAGCTTTATCTAATTTTTTCTGTATGATCTTTATAAACTTTAATATAATTAAATAAAAAAATTACTATCTTATTTTTATGAGTGATAAAAAAAACTAAAATTGTTAAATTTTGTAATAAAATAAATGATTTCATAGCGAAAATAACCAAGGAAATGATTTATCACTTTTCTAATAAAAACTCATTTAATTGTTGAAAAAAAAAGCTTGAGTATAATAATCTTACAGATATAATTTTGTTTTCCAGATCAGGCAAATTCACCACCAACAATTCACCGCCGGAAAATTCACCACCAACAATTCACTGCAGGAAAATTCACTACCATGACAAATTCACCTCAATGAAAATTCACTACCAGCAATTCATGTCCACAGAAAATTAATTGCAAACTTTTAATGTGATGAATTTTCCATTGCAGTGAATTGCTGACCTGAATTGTCTGGGGTGAATTGCTGATGGTGAATTTTCCTAGAGGCAATTTTCCCAAATTAATTATAATGTTTAAAAAAAAAAAATTCATTATAACTATATATAGACTCTAACATCAATATTTCCCATCAAAATAAAAATCCACCATAGATTTTTTCATCTTTACTTTAAGAATAATTTACTAAATATGATCTAAAATTAAACACACTCTTACTTATAGATAAATAATTAAATTCTGTATACACCCAATAGAAAGAAAGAATAGAAAAAAAACTCACATGTTATGTTTTTAATTAGACCATCAGAGAAAAGACGATGAGAAAGAAGTCCAATAGTGTTAATCTCCATTGAAAATCTCTGCAACGCACTTAAACAACTTCTTACATAATCACATTATTTATACCACAACAGACCAGCTTTTCTAAAGACACGAAGAGTGCTGCCTTGTAGAGTTTTGCAGAAAAAAAAAGACATGTATTAAATACGTGTAAGACTTATAAATCTGTGTGACAAGTATCAGACGGCCTGGCTCAGATGTCTCTACACAGAAAATATGAACAAAAATTAAAATTAATATATGTTTTGTGAAAATTTGTTTCAATTTTATTTATATATGAATGTGTAAACTTTATACTATTTAATATTGTTTTGATAACATTTTATAATATACTTTACAAGAAAATAGTTTGGAAATATTTTCATTTTATTAATATAAAATATTGTTTATAGTATTTTTATTTGTCATTTTATAAATAAATATTATAAAAATAAATTATATTTATATTTTATCAATATATTAATTTTTTCATTGTTTTTGAAGATATGGGAGATGATTTTCTAAAGAAGAAAAAATAAGCTAAATGAATCTCATTTCTCTATGACTGATTTAAAATGAATTTTGATGGTGTTTTTAAAGACAATTTTAAGAAATATAGGATTGGGTGTGTTATCAGGATATGGATGGGTCTTTTGTCTATGTAGATTCACAACAACTCAAATCTAATAGTAATAATGAGGCAAAATTACAAGCTCTTATTTTTAGGTTACAATTATGCATTAATCATAGTCTAATGAAAATAGAGATTAAAGGATATTAAATCAGCATTGTCAATGTTATAAGAATGAAATATTCCCATTGCTAGAAGATTAGCAACATTCTCTTGTCAACTCTCCCTTTGTTGAATTTATTGGAAGAATATACAATTAATCATGTGTACAATGGGATCAATGTGGAAGTGGATTTGCTCGCCAACCTAGCTACTGTTAGCAAAGATGAGGTTATTGTTGACATAGTTGTAGATATGTAGCATCCCTTGAAAAGACTTCTCCAAGGTACCATAGGGATAGGTGATCATTAATAGATATTTTTGAGGTTGAATGGATTCAATCATATCATTTCATTTTTATCATTTATTGTTTATTACTTCTCAATCATGTCAAGTTGAGATCACGAAAAATTACTTGATCTTGTAAAGTTTGAATAATATTGGTTCTTACATGCTAGTTTGGATATATGGAGTTAGTTTTCTTTTTCAATGGTCACTATTATGTATTCATGGACTCTTTTATTTGACTTGTGGGTTTTCATAGGCAAGTGTATTATTAGGTAAGATATAAAAGAAGTGATTAAAGTGTGTTTTAGAATCTATAGTAGACTATAATGTTTTATGTTTTAATGGATTTTGGGTGACAAATTCTTAGTGGGAAAATAATAGTACAAAGTCAAAAAAGAAATTTTATCCATCTTTGTGGTTGTTCTACTAGGCCTTGGTGAGGCAAAATATTTGAAAAGACTTATGTCCACTACCCAACCAAAATTCAATTTCTTTAGGGGTAGGAGGAAATGTTGCAAGTGGCTAATTATAGTATTGAGCTAATATTTCTTGAAGATATTATCAAAGTTCTTAATGGTGGGAACAATGTGCAATGAACCCCTTTCATTTGCACCAAGCTATAATATTAGGCTTAGTGGACAAAGAAATGACTTGAGGTTCTTCCTAAAAGAAGCAATAGGGATTTTTCCAAGAGAGGTTGTCTATCGACCTAATTCCCCTATTTTAGATAGATTGATGGGTAATGTAGATTTTTCAGGTCTAATAACATTTTTAAAGTATTGGTATTCTAATTTATATGTGTTATAGCATAGCTTCTTAGTATGTAAATAAATTTTAAGGTCTTTGTAGTGGATTTTTTTAGGGTTTTTTCTCTTCATCAACTTTTTTTGCCTTTACTAATATGTCTAGATTAGGTAAAATTTTCTATATTATTTTATTTTGAGTAGTACATATGAGAGAAACCACCATAATCATAGTTTACCTATCAATCTCAATATATATAGTTGTTTTAATTAAGATAAATATGTGAAATGGTTTGTAACCTTACAGAAAAAACCATAAAGGCCAAGCAAATGGATCTCATGAGAAGTGAGAAAATAAAAATAAAAATAAAATTAAAAGAAAGGCATGCAAAGAGCTAAATAGAAAAAGAAGAAGACCAACTGAGATACCAAAACATAGACACAAAAAGGGACAAACTCAAGGCCATAAATAGCTATTGGTCACTGAACAACCAAAGAACCTTGATGGCCTACCATTCATTAGCTAAGAATTCAAGATTTTGTTCAAAAGAAAGAGCCTTGTATTTCTTGATATCGTCTTCAATAGGAGGAGAGGTAGAAATTTTGGTAATTTTACCTTTCTTTCTAACCTCAGAAGTAGTAACAGAGGTACATCAACAACTCTCTTAGATTTAAGATGGACTTGAAATCAATTGGTTCATGTGTAACAAAAGGGGTTTTCTCATCATCCTCTTTTGACATCTTCTTCCGTTTCTTCTTTCATAGGGAGATATCTTATTTTTCAAGTTCTTCATCATCATCTAATTCTTCCTCATTTGTCTTCTATCTTTTTTCCTTTTGTTTAGGCCTAGCATGTCCATCTTTAGTGTACTTTTTCTCTGAAGGAGTTGCAGATGTATCTTTCCTTTTACTACTATATGTTTGTGTAGACTCAGAGGGCTTCGAAGTAGATGTAGGAATAGAAGAAGATCTACTTGACCTCCTTAGACATTGACTGGCTTCTAGAAGAATAGATTTGGAAATGGAAACCTTTGTAGGGATATCAATTGTAGTCATCAAAGAAGTACCCAATATATTATGGAGCTCATCTTTATCTTTTACCTTTGACTATTATGGAGCACCAATCTCCTTGAGCACTCTTTCCACTTTCTTTTCACTACCTTCTTCTATCTACTTCTATTAGATATCATCCATAATTTCTATATATGTACCAAATCCTTTTACCTTTGGATCCTTAGGTTTTGAAAATATAATATCTGTGTAACCTTGTACAAATTCATTCTCAACCTCATAATGTCTAGCACATATATCAATGAGGTTCTAGGTTTCACTACTTCCATAAAACAATGATCCTAGTTTACCATTAAATTTATCTCATTTTCATTCTTTTGAACCAAGCTAGATGGTATCCTATATCTTCTTTACATCTCATTTTACAAATTATTGAAAAATCCCCAATAGAAAGTAGTGTAGGCTTACTCATTTTGAATTTTTTTCATATATTGGTTAATTTATGTTGCTATTGGAGTGAATTTTTCCCACATTTTATGCTTAAAACTAGGTAAATTATTCAAAAATGAGAAAGTAAGGCATATAATCAAAGAAGCAAACCTGAAATTATAATTTGTTTCTTTTTTTCTCCTCAATTTCTTCATTAGGTGCTATCTTAATAGGTCACATATATCAAAGTTACATTACCTTCTTTTACCATTTGAAGTGTGGTGTGAATTACAGTGGTGGTGGCTAACCTCTCTCTTTTTGTGAAGTATATATTATATGCAATGCCCATTGATACATACCAAACACCAGGATCAATGATATCCTTAACTATTAGGGTTCTCTTATAAATGATATCCTTAACTATTAGGGTTCTCTTGTCAAATTTATCACCGATGAGCTCCATAACTATTTCATTCTTCACAAATTTTAGCACCAAGGTTGGCATGGGGGAACAAAGGCTAGTGACTACCCTAATTTCATCCTTTGTGATCATGTAGGGTTTGTCAAGCAAAATTAAATCCCCACGAACATGGCTCAAGATAATTCTTACCCATTCCTTGCTTTTATAGAAGTCTTGAAGTTCAACCCTTTTGTAGTAATATTTGCATACTATGGCTTGTATACTCCATTCTCATTTAGCAACTCATGTCAAACCATTTCAAAGAAAGAGGCATGTTTAATATTGAATTCAACTAGGCATGGATGTAAATCCTTATATCCTCGCAATACACAACATCCACTTGAACTTTTGAAAATATGCCATCTTTTCCCACCTTCATTGATTTTAATAGAAACTTCTTTTATTTAGGCCTTAGCCTTTCAACAAAATCGATGAAAATTGGTGTAACAATGATACCACTTTCTAATACTATGGTTTTACAAGAAATACTAGAGAAATACCTATGAAAATTTTCATTAGGGTTTGCATACAACACACTAAAAGTCTTCTTCACTTCCTTAGCACTTGAATACGCTTGATATATTTTGAGTGAGATCAATTTTCATCAAATAGGAACTAAATATGACTCACACGAACCCTATTCACTCCACATTAAATGAACTTATTAGTTCTTGAAACCACCAACTTTTTACTATCTATAATATCACATAGATCCATAATATTTTATCACACTTCTGTAGAGAGTGTATTTTCTCCAAAACCTTCAATAAACATATCCATGTCACCAATAACCATTATGTTGAAGACTTCAACATTTTGTACTTAAAAAGGGTTTGAAAATATTTGCAATTGCTACTCCCCCTTAGCCAATGCTTTATTTTTAGTTACTGGAGGATTCATCTACAGCATGTTGAGGTGCATATTCACTCTTTACTTCACATTCTTCATTCTTCTGCCACACTTTGTTTATTTCCTTATTTTTCTAACCAATTTCGAACTTCTTTTGAGGAGCAAAAGATCTTGCATTATTTCCCTTGCATAAAGTTGTAATGTGTACAGGTTCATTACAATTATAACAAGAGATACTAGCTTGTGGAGCATAATTACTTCTTGGATCTATAATAAAAATTCATGTGACCCAACTTGTTGCATGTGTAGTAGTAACCATAGAAGGATTACGAAGTCATAGCATACTATTGTATATTATTTTACTTTTGCATTCATTAGCCTTAAGAAATTTATTGCAAGCATAGCATTGACCATGAAATGGTTGAGAGTTCATAATATTGTACCTTGGAGGCCTAAATGAATCCTGAATCATCTTGCTTCTACACTCAGTCAACTTATGACCAAATTTATTACAAGCATAATAGTTTCCATTGAACTTGATAGGATCAATTTTTTTAGGGGCGGGCTTTCTGAAGTTCCTTTTCTTGTTCTAGAAAAGAATGAATCCTCGTTCTTTCTTACTATCTTGATTTTTCTTTGCATCTCTAGAGGATGTATCCTTAGGTGTTTCAGTTCAAGCTTTCTCCTCCCTTGTTTTATGTACTCCTTTTGCTTTGAAGTAACTATCATATAGGTTAGCAGGTGCATTGTTCATAGGACTTTCCCCTTCTTCAAAACCAATTCTAAATTTCTCTTTAGATGGATTTTGAGAGGTAATCAACTCATCAAGAATTATAGAACCTCCTCTTAGTTTTAGACCCTTTTCAATTTACTCTTTTTCTTTTTCATGTTATTTTTTCAAAGAGACAATCTCTTCCTAAATATTTAAACACTCAAGAGTTTTATCATTGAGCTTGGTATTCAAGTAATCCTCAATCCTCTTTCATTCTTCAAATTATACTTTTAAATTTTAGATCACATATTTAGCTTCTTTGACTTTAGTCTCACATCCATTTCCTCTTTTATTTGAGATTTCAATTTGCCAATCTCTTCTTTTGATTCTTTAGCTTTTTCCTTCAAATTTCCAATTCTCTTTTAATTTTTCAAGCATGCACTCATATTTGATATTTTTCATTCTTGCTTCATCTATATCTTCAAGAGAAGACAAGATATCTCCTTCAAAATCAACTTCACAATCATCTGGATTAATGTTCCAACCTTTAGGTTCCATTGCTTCTAGATTTGGTTCTAGAATGAACATATCACTGATCTTTGTTTCACACCCCATCTATTCAAATGCAGGATCTACCTCAACTATTAAGATTCTCAAAGGTACTTGGCTCTAATACCAATTGTTGAACACATTATTGTGCTAAGATGGGAGGGGGTGGGTGAATCAACATAAATTAAAACTTAACCATTCCCATTTGCAAATTAGACATCACATCATTTATAAAAGTTAAAAGAAGAGAAAAAATAAACACGAGGACACTAATATTTTTATGTGGAAAACCCAATTAGGGAAAAACCATGATGAGAGTTAACTCACAATATATAGAACCCATTGCTTATAAATATTACAATTTTATTTAAGGATCACTTTCTATGGACTTGGAGACTAAGGCATACAACCTTAGGGAAATATACAAGGACCTAATGAGACACATTATCTCAGAGCAAGATACATGAAAATTATAATGAGAACTATTAATATGAACTACTATAAAGAAGCATCTAATATATGTTGATCTTGTAGGGTCCTTTTTCACACAAATAATCCTTCACACTGACTTCACACACTTCATCTTCAACATATTGGTCAATATTAATTCCTCATACCTCAATTCACTCACAAATGATTTTGATCTTCTATAAATATCCTCTGCAATAACACACAACTCTAATTAGACTAGCTTTGAAGATGACCATTAGATGAAATAAATGACACAACATAGGTCAATTTCAATCACATGCATCATGAGGACATGAGGAGAAAGAGGGTTATGAATAAACACGTGGAATAATAGGTCCCAACCACATTGTAGCACATTCTCCATAGAAAAATTAATTAAACAAGATCAACCTCAGATGAAGGAAATAAGCTTGTTGGCCCAAACTGCATCAACGCCACCAAAATTGTCAATTGTTCAACTTTACACCTCTAGGGAGAAACCAAAAACAAGCTTGTTGGCCCAAACTACATCAACACCACCAAAATTGTCAATTGTTCAACTTTGCAGCACTAGGGAGAAACCAAAAACATCATGTTGATCAAGATGCAAGAATTGTATTTCATGAACAATATCTCTTCAACCTTTTCCTAATTTTTTTTATTATCTTATGCTAGTGCAACTGAATAAACCTACTAAATATACATGAATAGAGAATTTTGAATAACTTGTAGCAAATTATCATTTCAAAATTGATCTTTTGGACCATCAAAAGACTAGATACTAAAAAATAGCTTGCATTTAATATTATTAATCATGTCTTAAAAACCACAAGGCTATCACTTCACTTTCAGAGGAATGCAGAACATCCCAACATGCCTTTACCAATATTTTCTCTGCCAAAGCATAGACCAAAACACTATCACTTGTAACTTTCACTATTGAAGGTGTGATGACTCAAATCCTTTGATATAACACCTTCACATCTCAACCATCTTAGCTTTAGGACAACAAAATAGTAGCTTAGACTATGGAGGCACTATAGGATTTGACACCATTTTCTGATGGTCATTCATCGGTCGTTTGACAAATCTCTGTCAGAAGAGCGATGCAATGGCGAAAATTTTTCTGCCACTATTTTTTCATCGCAAGGCTGATGACAAATTAAATGTCGAAATAACGGCGAATAATCGTAGGTCAGAAAAATCATGAAATACCTCGAGATTTTGTTAGAATAATGACAAAAACTTTGTTTATCCACCAACGAATTACACCAGAAGTTCGTCGTCGGTTCGACAAAATGGGCAAGCATTAGTGTGGAAACATGGAAAGTTCGTCGAAATAGTGAGGAAATACTAAAGTAATAGCGTCGAAAGAACACCAAAATTTCATCGAATGTGCGACGAAATAGGCAAGTAGTAGCATTAGAAGAACACTAAAATTTCATCGAAAGTTCGACGAAATTTATAGAGTAGTGTGGTGGCAATGCCAAAATATTGTCGGAAGGGTGACGAAATGGGTATGGAGTTACGATGAAATCGTCGTCGCAGCTATAGCAACTTCGTCAAGGCTTTCTATTGATTCGTCAGTTGTTATCATCGAAATTGCGACAAAGAAGCAAAATTCAAAAAATATATATATATTATATATTCGTGGAAATGTACCATTGCGAAGACTGACGACTAATCATACATACAAACTGCATATTATTTTGATGCTTCAAACGATGCATTTCTTATATTGAAAAGTGCATTACCTTATTGAGCTTCTCTTTGTTTTGAGTATAGTTTAATATTCTCTACTTAACAAGGCCAACCACGTGACCGTGGAAGCTCATTTGGCCCTCCCCCCCTCACATCACTCTCAATTCCTCATACCCAATCATATAACATTAATCATTGATTCATCAATTAATAACATATAACATTCATTCATTCATCCATTAATAACATATAACATTCATTCATTAACATATAACATTCATTAATTAACATATTCACATTCATTCATTAACATATAATAATCATTCTTTAGTTTTTACATATTATCAAAATATGGTTGTCATGATATGATTACAATCACTTTTTTTTTGTTTCTTTTTTAAAGCTACATAAAGCTGAAGTGGAGTATCATTTTCTAAATCAA
Organism: Sequoia sempervirens; assembly: GCA_007258455.2. Lineage (NCBI taxonomy): Eukaryota > Viridiplantae > Streptophyta > Pinopsida > Cupressales > Cupressaceae > Sequoia > Sequoia sempervirens. The sequence continues at coordinate 9,301 of VDFB02198484.1, read as the reverse complement.
TATCTATCCCCCCTTTAGTTGTTTCCTCACCGCCAGGATCTTACTGCACGATAGTCGTCATTATGACGGACCCCGCTTCAAGACTGGATGCACAAGAGAGAAATGTTAAACTCATATGTTTTATTATTATTGTTACAAGTATTTGATTAATTGAAAGTTAAACATTAGAGTGGTTCCCTTTAACACCGGGATGGTTCCACATCATGTTCCTGAACTTCTGTTATAGACTCATGCTCAACATGCTAAACACCCTCTAAATCCTGATCTGTAGTTGAAACATGAAAAGGTTACATTAATTAATACACCAATTGAAATTAAATATGTTTAAAAGAACATTAGAGTGGTCCTCTTTACTTGATGGGGCCACATCATGTTCCCGATCTTCTCTAGCCTAATCATGCTCAACACGCTTCTCTAAAGTTGAAACACATCTAAAGGTTACACATTAATTAATACAACTAACACTCCCTCTAAATAAATATGCTTTAAAAGAACTTTGGGAGTGGTCTCTTTACCTGATGCAGCCACATCATATTCCCCGATCTCTAGCCTAATCATGCTCAACATGTTGATCACGCCTACATGCTCTGTCGGTGATGCACACCATGACCTTTCATCTCCAGACGTGCTCTACCCACCTCAACTGCCATACATTCCAAATGTCATGTGCGATATATTATCATTGCTTGAGTGTTTAAAACAAATAGGCATGTAATTACTATGGTGGAAATTAATATTGAATAGATTGTATAAGTATTCAATTTTAATAAACTCTTTATTGAGTTTATTTTACCCAATGCATGCAATGGAAGACAGGGTTTGCCCGGCCAAGACTCTTAGGGCATTCACCATGGCTCCATAGGCCTTGTCGGAAGGAAATCTTAGGGTCCTTCCTTCTATGGAACTCTGCTGGAATCTCGTGAGTCTCCACATTTTGCAGTAACATCAGCGAATTTTGCTTCTATGGTGTGATAAAACCAAAATTGTTTCTTTCAAAAATATTATAATTTGATGCACATTTCATTTATTGATACTACAATTCGCAAGGCTAATTTCATATAACCACCAGAGCCAAGTTTGTGTTGCCCATGTTTTTTTAGTCTTGCCTTTGTTTCCTTTGATGTGTTGGGAAACCTATGAAAAGTTTTAAATACGTTAGATTATGTAAAAAGAAAGAGTAATCAGTATATAATTACATTGTTGATAGTGTCACACATAGCATACTACTTTTTAAAAAAAATTAATGGCATTTCCATAGCATACAGACATTGAGAGCATATAAAATACGAAGTTCAATCCATGAATTATAGAAAATAGATTTTTGTTGGTTATATTCATATTGCTGATTACATTGCACAAAACATACTAAAACATAAATATCAAATGGTGACAGCTTTGTCTATGCTACCACATTTTTCATACATGTCTACTTCAAAGCACTTTATCAAACGCTTCATTTCTTGCTGCTAAGTGGTTGGGTAAAAGCCTAAAATAGGTGCCAAACAAGCTATGGGATGATTGGAAAAATCTATCAAAGCATATTAGTATAATAAGATACAAGGTAAGCACGCTTTAAAAATGCTCAAAGAATGCGGTCTCATGTAGGATGGAATGCCATGACAATCCATAGCAATTTGCTTGTCATGGCATTTGTTATGGCATTCCATCACCATGAGACCACATTTTTTTGAAGCATTTTTTCAAATAATTCACTACCTTTTCTATGCTACCACATTTTTCATACTGCTATGGCTAAAAAGTAATAACCTCAAATAGGTGCTTTCGAACAAGCTATGGATGCTTGGGAAAAATCTACCAAAGCATAATAGTAAGCAATAACATAGACAAGGCAGTGAATTGTTTGAAAAAATGCCTAAAAAAATGCAGTCTCACGGTGATGGAAGGCCATGATAATCCATAGCAATTTGCTTGTCATGGCATTCGCCATGGCATCTCCATCACCATGAGACTACATTTCTTTGAGACATTTTTCAAGCAGCTCAATTTCCTTTGTCTATGCTAATGTGATTTTTCATACAGCGTCTACCAAAGAATTTTATCAAACAGTTCATCAGCCTTGTCATATGGCTAAAAGTCTAAAAATGTGTGCTTTTAAACAAGCTATGGATGCTTGAAAAATCTATCACAAAGCATAATAGTAAGTACAGTATAGATATAAGTGCTGAACTGTTAAAAATGTTCAAAGAAATGTGGTCTCATGTGATGAATACGACAATCCATAGAAATTTTCTTGTCATGGCATTCATTATGGCATTCCATCACCATGAGACCACATTTTTGAAGCATTTTTTCAAATAGTTCACTACCTTTTCTATTCTACCACATTTTTCATACATGTCTACCAAAGCATTTTATCAAACAGTTCAACGCCTTCATGCTATGGCTAAAAAGTAAAAACCTCAAACAGGTGCTTTCGAACAAGCTATGGATGCTTGGAAAAAATCTACCAAACAATAATAGTAAGCAATAACATAGACAAGGTAGTGAATTGTGATGGAGCCTCAAATTTACATCCGGGATTTCTTTTATTATTGGTTGGTCTTGTTTATCTGAGTGGTGCCTAGGGCTGGAGTTATTACTTTGCTTTCATAAACCCTTGGTTTTCTATCTTTGGTATGGGTCTGTTCTATCGTTACTTTTTGGGGAAGGTTTTTAAAAAAGAAAACAACCTATGTCTCATTAACTCGTTTAAGGCCTGGCCCCTTTTAATAAAATGATAAATATTTAAATGTTGGCCTCCTTTTATTTACCAAAGTCTGAGTCAGGTTTGTGCCTTATGTTTTTAAAACAACCTTATGTCATCGAACCATCGTTTCCCTAAGCTGCATCCCCTTCCTCTGGTTTTTCCTCCTAAGTAATGTTTAATGTTTTGCAGGGGTTATTTGATGGTTGTTGATCTCCTCGCAGATACATCCTGATCGCTCCCCACCATGTCGTGATCCCAACTTGAGCAATCACGATATCGCAGGCGATCGCCATGTGTCCCAGGTTGCTGATGTCCGAAAAGCAAATAAAATGATTTAATAAATGCATAGGACTTTAGTGTGTTATCAAGTGGGTTACTAAATCGCCTGAGCGGTGCACATGTTTATAATCAACGGCGATGTTTTAATCTTGATGAAAAAGCTAGTCAGGGAATAGGCCTTAAGACTGCCCCTTGTTTTACTTGATCATGGTCACCAATGAAGAGATCAACGGTTGCCCGCTATTGCGCAATCCCAACTTGAGCAATCGCGATATCGCAGGAGAGTGCCACGTGTATCTTCCTGACGCTGCATATAATGGTGGGCCCTAGGGATGACGTGGAAGGTGTTGTTAGCATTTTTAAGGAGGACCATTTGATGATCTGATTGAAACAAGAGATTGACGGTGGAGATTTAAATCTATGTCAAATATAATTGAAGGCGTTGGTGTTGTATTCAAGTAGGCTTTAATGGCAGACGAGACATCTATTGGAAATGTTCATAAAGTTCAAGTGTTTAAATGCATACTACTTTCACCACTAAGGCATTCAAGCATCTTCAAAGCATTCCAGAGCCAGAGATAGAGCTTTCAAAAGCAATTTCGGCAAGAGTTTGATTTTTTGCAGAACGCAAATTTTTGTGAGTTATTTTCTTCATCATTGTTCTATCTGAATGTGTTTCTTGTGAAAAGCTTTGTTGTGTTGATCAGGGTTTTTCTGAATTAATATTTTAGGGTTACTATTTCTCTTGAATTGTGGGAAATTGCAAATTCTACTGTGTTTTCATTTTGAGTAGCACTAGTCTGTTCATAATTTGATTTTCTGAGAAGCCCTAGTTGTTTAAAATGGCACCAACAAAACAACATTCTGGCCATATTGACTACATGCAGAGGAATCTGTATGATGATTTCCTTCACCAATTTCCCCAGTCAACAAATGACAAGAATAGGGGTTTGGTTTTGATAAGAGGGACAACCTTAGGTGAAGGGTTGAGATATAGAACCTACAACATTGCAGATGCTAGGGTACCAATGACGGGTTTAGAACTGTTTAGAAGATGGTATGGCCAGCGAAATGCACCTCATCCTTTTTCAAATGGTTGGAGGTATGATATGGGAAAACTTGTAGTACCGAATGTGTTCCTTAATGTTGACCTCCTCCTGGCAGTGGTTGGAGATATGATCTTGTCACAAGGGTTATAAGGGATAATGATGGTGAGGTTTTACCTGAATGTAAATGAAAATATAATTGAGGGTTTTTGATTTGAGTGAAAATGGCTCATTGTTGGTCCAGATTGACTTGGAGGAGATGAAAAAGGAGTATGCCAAGATTCAACCTTTTTTCAGATCAAAATTGCTTCCCTCCTCATCTAGTCGTGGCAGTTCCACGATTCATCTCAGCCTAACTGATCGTAGAACCTTTCAGTTAAATTGTTTTGTTAATCATTTCTTGGCAACCTTCTACTCACTTTGCCAAATTTTAGGTTTCAGTCCTAATACTGTGATTCCCATTGCCTATATGTTTATGGGGGCTCAGATTCAGCATCCCAATTTCTCTGTAGTATATGATTATGCTTCTTTCCTTGCTGAAAGAATGCATGAGGGTTTGTTGAACTTATTTGTGAGGGACACTAGTGTTCCTTTCTTTTGGTACTCTTTGTTAATGCATATGTTCTTGTATGAGAATGTCAGCTTCTTCTCAGAGAAGATAGAATTGAGGCAAGAGGTAAATGGAGAAAGGCTACCAGTACAGGCCTGGAGTGCAGATATGTCTTACAACAAGAGGGATGCTAGCTATGTGTAGTTTGACAACTTCTTTGCTTCTAGACTCAAGGCTAGACTAATGGTAAATATTCCAAGAATTCCTAAGGATTTGCATGATTTCCTCTAGCCCAAAGCAAGAAGGCCTGAGTTAAAAGTATGTCATAATTGGGGTGACATCATTCCATACCCTATAAGCACTATCTTAAAGGTTTATGGTTTCCAAGGAACCCCCCATATTCTTCCATACAATGTACCATCAAGAATGGGATTTGTAGAGGTTTTGTGGTAGCTGGGATGCATCCATGAAGATATCCTGACAGGAAGAGGAAAATGGACTTTGTTCCCTGATTATACTGTTGTCTCAGATTTTGTATTTTCTAAGGGTGGATGGGTTCATTTTGATCAATTTTTTATTGATTACCATTTGAAGAATGGAATCGTAAGGCAGCATGATCTTGAGGGATTCTTTGCTCTGTTTAGACAAAGAATCAAGGGTGGCAAATTTGCCCATGTTTTCAACTTTTTTGGAGATTTGATTAGGAATGAATTTGATTTGGGTAGGCAAGAATTGAATAAAGAAAAATGGATTGCCTATGAGAAATTGTTGGCCCTAGTGCATAAGTTGGATCCGAAGTATGATCCATTAATGAAATTCACTCCATTTCACAAAAGAATTGATTTCCTGATGAGTAATTTTAGAGAAATCATGAGCACCCTGAGAATCAAGAAGATAAACTTGGAGGTAGATTTGAAAATCCAAGGATTGGAGGTGAGGCCTGTGGAAGAAAGGCCAACTTTTTAGCCACCAATTGATAGGCCCTTATATAGAAGAAAAAGAGATAATAGCAGTTATGAAGAGGTTGGAGATAGAAAAGGTAAACAAATAATGAAATCATCATCACAATCTGGCCAAGGGATTAGAAAGCCTAGAGGAATAAAGATTGTGGATCTTGATTCACCACCTCAAGATGACCCTATGGAGCCACCACCAGAGCCAAGCCCTAAGAGGCAAAGAATTGAGGAACCACAAGACACTTCGGTGGATGAAATAATTGTCACTGATCAAGACATGCAAGTTGGCACCCTTTCACCTCCTAAGTTAGCACAATTGGTGTTGACTGATATAGATATAAAAGGATAGAATGTTCAGGATGCAAGGATGTTGGCCTACAAGGCATTCCTAGATGATGATGCCTTTGTGAAGACTCTTGTGTTCTTGCAGTTGGTCTGGAGGTTGAAACTTCAGGAACATCAAGACAAATGCAAGGAAAGAAGAGAAACAAGGCATGACAGGTCTGATCAGGAAAATGATGATGAGGTCAAAACCAAGCTAATAGAGCAGTTCAAGAACCTCACCCCTGATGAAGGAAGGAAAATTGTGTCTCAAGCTGGTGTCCTACTTCTCCCTGAATGGGACATTGCTGATGCTATAGCTTTTAATGCTATCATGCAATCAAAGCATCCTATGCAAGGCAGTGAGGAGGAAGTCAATGCAACACTACAAGACTCTAGTTTTAGTGAGGAGTATGAAACTTTAGCGATATGGGCTTTAGCACCTTAGGGAAGAAAACCAAATGTAGTTGATCTCAGTCCAAATTTAAGGGGTGGGATCATTATCAAGAGAGTCTCTGAAACCTCAACAATAGAGGCCACAAGCTTAACACTGAATGTGGCCAAATTGGCCCAAAAAATAGCTAAAAGAGATGAGGCTGAGAAGAAAAGCTTGATGGAGAAATATAACACAATGATTGGGGAGTATAGTAGGATACAAAAAAGAAATGTTGAGTTGCAATCTGAAGTAGATAGGCTGAGATATGGGCAGGTGGGAGAATCTTCCGGTGCCGCTGCTGCTAGAGCAATACCTACTGCTTCAGGGTCATTACCCCCTGTTGTTCTAATCATTTCTATTCCTGGATCCCCAATTCAGATAGCTATTGATAGCTCTGCACCAGGGCCAGTTGAAGAAGAGGTTGAGCTTTCTACAAATCCTACCAAAGAGTAGATGATAAATAAAATTACAAAATTATAGGCTACCCTAAGGGCAAGTGAGCATAATGCTATGGCCAAGCACAATGAGGTGGTAGACACCATTATAAGGCATTTAAATGAAAAGATTGATTCTATGTTGCCAGTTGTACATTCTTTGTATTCTTTATTCTTGGAGGGAATTCAAAATATTAATAGAGACAAGGAGGTGATTCTGCCCCTGATTGAAAAATGGATCCCTAGGACCACTGATTTAGGCATTATGTTTAAGGCTTCTAGGTTTGATGTGAATAATAGGCCCCAATCATTAAAGCCTACTCAAATTTTTCTAAAATCATTGAAGGGATTTCAGGCCTTGCCTAATGATCTGAGTAAGAAAATTAGGGAATTAATAAAAAAAATTGATGATTGGGATGACACTTTCCTGCCAGATATAATGGATGCAAGTGGAAATGTTCAGACATTGCAGCAATGGTAGGAAAAGGCATAGGAGGTTATTAATGAACAAATTAAATTAATTTGTGATGATTCAAATCATGATTTGCTGGTAAATAGCATGGATAAAATAATTAATACTAGCATTTTTCTGGAATCATTTGAAAGGGAGGCCAACCAGGTTGTAGTGAAGTTCACACCTTGCAGTACCAAGATGAAGGAGGTGATGGATTTTAATTGGCTGACAGATGAGGAATATCAGAGTTGGGTTGACAAGTACTTAACTAAGGAGGAGTGAAGCAGTGTATAGTACCGGCAACTAACAGCTCAATAGTTATGTATAACTGAATTTTGGTTTTGCTCCATGGCGGTTTTGGGTGCAGTTTTCAAGGAGTAACAAATGTTGTGGTAATTTTTGCAATGAGTGGAGTCAATAGAAAGATGCTCTGTGGTTTGGTGGTTGTGTTTTCAATTTTGAAATGGGATGTACCAGTCCAATTGATCAATGACATGTGTAATTTCTAGCCCGATGCTTGTTGCTCCTTCATTTTCTATAAGAAGGATTTCAAGGCCAGAAATTAGGGCTGGCAAGTTAGATATTTTTTGTAGTTGAGTCTAGGTAAAGTTGTAGAGCAAGAAATTGTAAGAACTTTTATGAATACTATGGCAATTTAGGTTTGGGTTATTTTGTAAAGGGTTTTAAACTTATGAAGACCACATGTTTTATAATAGTACCAGCATTTCAAGCTAAGATGAGATATCTTGAGCTTGAGTCTCTCCTTTGTACAAACATATCATGTTTTGAATAAAATAATCAAGGATTATGATGTTCATCTCATCATCTCGATGTGCGTGTTTTCTGTCTTGGCTTTAATTCAAAGAATTAATTAAAATGCTTGGATGAAATCATGGATGGGTATGTTTGTAAAAGGATTAAATAAGAAGTATCGGGTTGGGGCAAAAATTGATAATGTTGTAATGCAACATTGTCAAGGATCCTGTATACTGAGTATTTAAATCTATTGTCGAATTGTGACTGTTTATGAGTTTGACTCCCCAATGGTATATGGCACTGATCTAAATCTTACAAGTTTGTAAATCTTTGTATCTGTATGTTTTTTCTTAGGGCTTGTCACCAAATTTGCAAATTAAATGACTATCATAAGATATAGAATAATGTTGTAATTATCTCATGCTCCAAGTAGCTAACATTACTGGTGAAAGGCAATTCATTTTAGTGATATCCTATTCTGTTGAGCCATTTGTGGGATTATCTATAATTTTGTTAATGATTGTTTATGAGTTTGGTGCAGAGATCATAAACACATTATAGGGATCACCCTCTTGGGTCTTGCAGAACCCAATGTGTAGGAGGTTATTTTAAAATCCTCGTTAGTTGGTCCAGGTTCTCCGAGCTGCCCTTGATTGGAATTGGAAATTCCATAGGTAGATTAGGAGACAAACCTGGTTAATAGCATAAAACCACCAACAAATTGTTTGAAAAAATGCCTAAAAGAAATGCAGTCTCATGGTGATGGAATTCCATGACAATCCATAGCAATTTGCTTGTCATGGCATTCATGGTAGTTACATCACCATGAGACTACATTTCTTTGGAGACTTCATTTTTTTTCAAAGTACATTCATACTTGTCTATGCTACTACATTTTTCATACATGTCTGCAAAGAATTTTATCAAATAGGTTCATTTGCCTTGCTTTGCTATGGCTAAAAGCCTAAAGCAGTGCTTTCAAACAAGCTATGGATGCTTGGAAAATCTATCAAAAAGCATAGTAAGCAACAAGCCATGGTCTCATGGTTTTTAGCTTAAAATCCCAGTCAATTTTATTCACGTTTTTTTGCAGATTTTAAACACGCTTTTTTGCCGATTTTGAAGTTTGAAACGGGAAAAAATCATTGACCAAAAAGTCAATGATTTTTTCAAAAAATCAGGGAAAAAATCGTCCAGCCTGCAGTTTTTTTAAAAATCGTGATTAATCAAGATTTTTTGCAGATTTATGTTTCTATATCACATACCTTCCTTGGCTCGGTGGTGTCTTTCCTTTTTTTCTTTTCAGCCTTCTCCTTTCCATCGGACACCAGGTCCTTCCACTCCCTATCCGGAATCATGGGG
>VDFB02198483.1:0-17338 GCA_007258455.2 Sequoia sempervirens | reverse complement strand
GAAACACAAACACTTTTACCTCCCTTGTTGTTGACACCTCTTTGATTGGCCCTTGTTTGGATTGGTTGTGTGCTCCTTAGATGATTGTTTGAATGACTATATGCAAGATTCAATATGCAAGATGATGAACAAAGATGGCTAAGTGATTGAAAAGGCTTGAGGATTCAAATGGACAGCATGTAGTTATCAAAATGCAAAGTGTTGGAAAAGACAAATGGGCAGCATGTAGTTGCACAAATCAAAAGTGTCCTAAAAATGCCCTTGAGGAGGGGGTATTTATAGAAGAATTTGAATTCTCTAGAGAATTCAACGGTCAAGATTGCTCCAACAAGGCCAAGATGAAGGGCTATGGTGGGTTGAGAACCCACAAGCCCTCACATCTTGACATGTGGAGGGTGAAGTGGACAAGAGGATATGAGGTGGGAATGAGTTGTCAAGAAGGTACATGAGGTGGAAAAGGACATGCACCTTGGGGGATGAGAGAATTTCACAAAAATTTCTTGTCCCAAATTGGAATTAGAAAGGGACATTTGAGGAATTTTGGAATTCCTCAAAAAATGACATGGGAAAAGGAAAGGTGGTTGGGGATATAAATGTGAATTAAAAATTCACATTCTTAGGAAAGTCTAAAAGATAAAAGGTGGGCTCAAAAAGGTGGGACTTGGTCACATGTGGAGATTGTGACAAGTCCAAGGTTGGTCACATGTGGAGATTGTGACAAGTCCAAAGTTCTAGAAGCTTTGGAAGGATGGAATGTGAATTAAAAATTCACATATAAAATAGGGGAATCTAGGAAGAATAAAAAAGAATTAAAAATTCCTTGGAGAATGATTAGGCTTTAATTAATCAATAATTAGAAGATAAATGAGTTAGAAGCCAACTGCAAAAGTTGGGATGTGACACATCTAATCAAGGATTAGAGCATGTGCACATCTAATAGAAGAATTAGAGATGGTTGGATTAGATAGAAAATGACTGTGAGGGAATTAAATAAATGTAATATTTATTTAATTTATTTGATGAAAAGAGGGATTAAGAAGGGTAAGGTATTTAATTATTAATTAAATACCTTAGGGATTTGGCAGAATTAAAGATATTAATTAAATAATAGTAATATTATTTAATTAACTCGGATAAGAAGATGTTTAGACGAAAAGTGATAAATTTGGATAAATTAAGTGTCCAAATTTGGATGTCTACCAACTATAAAAAATTTCCTTTATTTTGTTTTGAGCCTTTGATATCTTCTTTGGTGCTTTCATTCACAACTCATTTATGAAGTTGAAAGACTCTATCCATTCCATATCCTTTCCAGTACTTTCCACTGTAAGAACACCCTCCTTGATTAATACCTTTGTGAGTACTTCAAACACTTTCTCAAGTTCTATAATAACAATATCATTTGAATTCTGACACATTAAGAAATTGAACCATGTTTTTAGAAAGAGATTCCTTTTCATGCATCTGCAAAACTTTCTCAATCACGGTATCACCTCTTTCACTCACACTGTGCAACCATTATTGTTTGTCTCTCACAAAGGACTTCAATCTTTCAATTTATGATGCTATCTTCTTTGATAACCCTTCAGAGAATGAGGACCCCTCACTACTTTGTTCTTGTATTGGCTTGACTAGATGTTGAACATACTTGTATACTTCTTTCAATTGCCTTTGCAATTTCTCCTTCTCCTCAGTTTCCTTATCCAATCTTCGTAGGATGTCCTGAGATGACTCTTGAAACTCTTCCTTTTCTTACTCCTTTGTGGTGGGACCCAAATTGATTGCTTGAACTTTGTAATATGAGGGTCTTACCTTATCCTTATACTTATTCTCTGCAAGAGTGGCAACATGGATAAACCTGTTATTGAACTCATCCGTGGAGAATTTGGAAACAGTTCTTTCTCTCTTTCTCTCCTTGGGCTGTCCCCAACTTTCTAGAAATTTTTCCTAGTTCGAAGTCTCATCCTCCACAATTATTGCTTTTTGCTTCAATCTCTTTTCCAACCATTCTGGGGCAATGGGTTGTTTTGTTTTTGCATCTTTTTCTGGAACATCTTGTTCTGACTGTTTGTTGGAAGGACCATCTTCAATATTTTCTATATTCACATCATCCTTCCCCTATTTGTATTGTTCCCCATCTCTATCATGCTTATCTTCACTTTCATCTTTTGTATGTGGCATATCAATGTGTTCAATCATTGGAACCTGGGAAGGCATCTCAACTGTCACTTCTGAAGTAGTCTCTTTGTTCTGTGCCTCTTCCTCTTCTAGCTGCTTCTTAAAATCACTTAGTTGTCCTCCCTTTGGTGTAGGGACCTCTTCATCCGACATTTATTCTTCAAGATTAATAGGAATATTCTCCTCTTTTTCATGTTGTTGTCCAGGATCACTAGAGGTATTACCCTTTTCATTGACTTGTACATTGTGAATTGGAGATGTAATAGGAAAATTATCTCATGTAGCTGCCTTTTCCATATTTTCATAAGATCATTAGTAGGTTCCTCTTTAGTGGCTACCTTGTGCTCTTTATTCACTTCCTCCTATGGAGTTTCCTTCTGCTTAGGAGAACTTATCCTCACATATGCTTGTGGTTTTTCTCTAGAAATTTCAATGTCAACCATAGGGGCTCGAGTAGTCCCTTCATCAGTGACCTTGGTCCTCTTAGATTTTTCCATCTTCTGGCCTTCGACAATTATCTTTCTTTTCTTGGAGGGTTGTGGATCCTTAGTATCTTCCTCAATAGTCTCCTTTGAAGGCTTCCTTTCCTTTGCTACTAGCTACCTCTTTTCTTTGCCTTTATCCTGACTTCTGGTTCTCCTTTTGATAATAAACTGTGATTTATCCCCTTCCCCCTGTAAAGGGATCTCTATTGTATCATCTTTAGAAAATTCTTCTTCTTCTTCTTCTTCTTCTTCTTCTTCTTCTTCTTCTGAATGAGACTCAAGGTATCCCATCAAGTCATAGGTGAATTTAGTTCCGTCTGCTTCAAAATCCAAGATCTTATGCTTTACCCATAACTTGGAATATCTCAAAACAGAAGCATTAATCACATTAAGATCTACAACCTCCTCCTCAAACCAGTTGATAGGGGGAAGTGTCTTATCCTTGTACTACTCATAGTCATGGTACTATAAGAGCTCTCCATCATCATCTACCTGGTCGGGGGCATTGGAAATTCTATGCAATCTGATCATTTTCAAGGATAACCTTGAGAAATTTCTTCTAATCACTTCAAACTCATCCCTACAATTGGCCCAATAGTCCTCTATGTGGATTTTATACTTGAATTCCCTTTTGGCCTATTTTTGAGAAACACCATAGGGGTCAAAGTTGTCCCTATTTGTGTGTGAATACAAATTAAAATGTATCATCTTCTTTTTAGAATAATGAGCACTCTGGATGGAAGGGTAGGCTTCCAAGACTTCAATTCTTAAAGGGAATTCAGTTCCAAGTCTTGGTTTGTGCATATCCTTTACCACTATGTCAAAAGCCACTAGTTTCCTAGCTACTTCCAGCAGGACAAGTTTAATGGTTGGGTATCTAGGTAATCTCAATGGCACTGCTGGTGATCCTTGTATCCTAATATAAGAAAACTTATGGAATTGAATAAACCATTGGCCATATTTTCTTATCAACTCCATGGCCTTTGTTGAAATTATCACATGCAATGCATCTTGCAACATCCTTGCGATGTACATGTAAAAGGCATAATTTACCCTCTTATAATTTGTTGTGTTGAATTGAAGCTGAGGGAAAAGATCATAAATTTTATCTTGGCCAAGGGCTCCTCTGCAACTCAACCCTTTATACTTATTTTTCCTATCCAACATGTACACTAGGTAGGATGTCATAGTGAATTGCTTTTTATCCTACACATTCCTTAATTGCTCATCCAAATTGTCACTTATAACACCTGCCCAATGGTAATGAATTCCTTTCACAATATGAGAAATGACATAAAAAATCCAATTCTTGAATATGAAAGCATCTTCTAACCCCATTACTCTGCCTAGGAGGGTAATCATATCATTATATTCCAACTTAAAATCACTCTTGTGTAATTGTTTGGGAAACTTTGAGTAATGTGATTTAGGCTTGGCCATCCAATTATTGTTCATCATTAACAAAGCCTTGTCAGAATCCTTTGTATAAAAGTCCTCAACATCTTTGATGTTAATCTTCACCAACTTTTGATGTGACCCAATGTTGAAAGTTTCTGCAATGGACTCCTCTATCAAGTTGGCCATGATTCTGCCTTGGGGTCCAATGATAACTCTCTTGTCTGAGTCATAGTGCTTAGCACACTCCAAAACTAGTTCTGGATACTGCAAGGTGGGTGGAAATCCTGATGCCTGGGCCAACCCTATATTGGTGATGATCTATGCCAACTGAGTAGGTGCATCCCCAAACATTCTCTACTTGAAGTCATCATAATCCACATGCCCCATGTTTGTGTCACCAATCTTGCTCCATGTTGAAATGATCTTGGACTCGGGCCAGATTCCCTTGAAGTCATACTTCATCTTTTCAACTCTGGTATGAGGTTCCTCAGGACCAACTTCCGATGTCTTTGCCTTAGATCCCTTGGCTGGACTGATCTTAACCTGCATATGTTGGAGAGAGGAAATAATTAGTATGGTATTAAGCATAATCAAACATTTAATCTAACCATATTATCAAGATTACCAAGAAAGCCCATGAACATTACATAGTTGACCTTCAAACATCATGGAAACCACAAAATCCCATTACAAAACCTTGAAATGAAACATTGTTAAACTTCAGGATTTTCACCTTCTCAAGGATTTTAGTCATAAAGGGATTTAAGGGAATCCACCCCCAGGTGGATTTTTCAAAGGTTCAGACACCCAGGGAATCTCTGAGGGAACAAATTTTCTAAGGTAAAACAATCTAGCCCAATTCAAGCCGAAATATCTTCACAATCATCATGAAATCATCAAGACTCCCATACAAAGATCAAAATTACACATTCATTTTCATCTAGCCAAGTTCAAAAATTTAGGGTCTTAAAGGATTTCAGAGAATCTGGGAGCATGCATATTTTCTGAATGCCTAGATGTTTTGGGGAATCCAGAGTACAATTTTTTTTATGAAAAGTTCAATTTAATGCAAACCAAAGTCATCTATCACTTGATAACTTCATGCAACCACGTTCATTTGAATAATCAGGTCAAATTCATGCATTCACACTCCACTATTCACAAAGTTCAAAAATTTCAAGTCCTGGAGGATTTTCGGAGAATCCGTGAGTAGGCAGATTTTCCAAAGAATGGGGGATCGATTAGAATCTAACTTATAATGATTTCTTCATGTCATGAGACCACCCCTCGATCATATTTGAAGTCCTCCTAATGCATCACTCTTGTTTAAAAAAAATTCAGAAACTTGGATGGTTGGCGGACTCAGAGAATCTTCGGGGGTGAGAATTTTTTGAAGGAAATGTCTTTTGGAGAATCTGCCTGAGGGAAGATTTTTCAAAGGAACTAACTTTAAGAGAATCTGGCTAAGGGTGGATTTTTTGAAGTTCTTCATTGGCCTCAGTCTTTGAAAAACTCAAGTCTCAAAGTATTTTCTTAGGCTGGAATTCAAGCATAAATTCATAATGCAAAGTGATTTCCCATTCGAAACTCGTCATGCAAACTCAATCATCAAATAATCAAGAGCCCAGATTAGGGAAAACAAACACAACTAGGGTTTCATAATGCATGCATCAAACTAACCATCACAATCACCATCAAAGACTTGGATGTTAAACCCTAGCCTCATAGAAATTGGCATTCCCTAGCAATTTTTTTTTGAAAAGAGGAACCCTAATGGGAAAATGATGCCCTAGCTTTGTGTAAATTGAAATGATTGCCCAGAAAACTCAAAGGGAAGCATAAACCACTTCGAAAATCCATCATTAACAATAGAATTGAAGCAAATCGAATGCACCAAAATTGATGCAACAATACCTCTAGGATTGATCAATGATGAGAAACCAACAACAAGTATATGCGCTATCAAATCACTAAAATCATCACAAAATCAAGACAAAATCATGAATGATTCGAAGTTCTTACCTTTCAGTCGAGGAGGACACACCAAAGAATCAAATGCAGCCAATAAACTGATGGGAAGCCCTAAAATGTGAATGCCCAAGTCATGAACTCCAAATGCCAAGAAATAACAGAGGTTTCTAAATCAGAGCACAATGCAAAATGAGAAATGAAGGGCAAAATCATAACTTAAAACCCACAAAATAGAAATAAATGTATTTCAAGTACGATAACCATCGAGCAATAAATGCGACGAAATGACCCCTTAGAGTTCGAAAATGCGATGGGTAAAAGGATTCAAAAAATTTGGCAAGGGCCGAATTCTCCGAACGGAGAGACCCTCGGGGAATTTGCCTGATGGTGGAATCTCCGAACAGATAGACTTTCGAGGAATCCACCTGGTGGTGAATTCTCTGAAAGAACATCCCTTTGAAAAATCCGAAATGGGATGGATTTCTCGAAACCCTACCTGACTTACACAATTTGAGACCTCATCATACTTTGCATGGATAATGGGGCATCGAGACATTACTAGGGACCAAGATGTTGCAAAATAGAAGTACCTAAAGTGCAGATAGAGCATTGATTCATTCAGGTGAAGCAAACCCAAAATAGAGGAACTCATCCCTTAAGGGGAAAAGTTCAAACCTAAAGCAAAACAAGAAAAAAAAGGAAGCAAAAGAGGGTCCTTGCCAATGGTGGGGCGTGTGTGCAAAAAGTGCACAACAAGAGGCCTTGAAGTTCATGTTGTCTTGGCCACTCTTGGGGTGGATTTTTTTATGGGATGCTGCTTTTACATCCTAATGGGTGGCATTCAGGCCTGTTATGTTAGCTATGCTCTTCGCCCTGGGTTCTCTCAAGGTGTCTTGTTGGGCTTAATTGTCTTCTAGTGGTTTAAGTTTCAAGATCTGCTAAATCTTGCTAGTAAGGGTTTGAAGTATGGTTTGTCCTACCCACCCTTCGGGTGGTTTCTATTACAAGTTGCTATTTTGGTAGCAATGATGGTGGCCTGTTGGCCTGCTATGCTGGCTGTGAAACCTGATTTGAAGAATATTTGTGGTTCAGGTCCATGTAGGTCTGTTTTGTTGGTTGTGAGGCCTATTTTGTTGGTTGTGTGGGTTTGGTGCCACTTATTTATGCTTGTCAAGGCTTGAGGACCGTCTAGTTTTTTCACCCTTGGGGTGACTACTAATTTTGTTTACTGTTCAATAGCTTTGTTTTGGCCTATTGGCCTTTTCTACTGGAATTGCTGCCTATCCTTCTTTTTCTATTTTGTTGGCTACAAATGCAGTTTCTTGCTACTGTCTTGTCACGTTGTCGTTCCATGTTTTGCTATACTAATTGATAAATCTTTCGTGATGTAAAAGGGTCAGGGCCCTTTCAAAATCCCTACTTACCTAATAAAATACAACAATCAATGACTAAATTAACGACTAAATATATCAGTGAATAAAAAATGACTAAATAAGTGACCAAATTGCAACAATCAATGAATAAATCAATGACTAAATGTACTACCAAATCGATCAATCAAAACAACCAATAAATGATTAAAAATGGTTTAGTCATCAATTTGGTTACATTATAAATGACTGACAATAAACTACTAATGGTCATGTGATCATGTTTGGTCATTTATATGTAGATTTTAGTAGTTTTTTAATCATATATTGTTGTTTCTATACTAGTGAGATAGGGAGGGAGGAAGAGGGAGTGTGTGTGTATATGAGAGAGATATGGATAAAGATACAGAAGTAGATAGATATGTATAAATAGATAGAGAGGGATTGAGGGAGAGAAATAGAGAGGAGAGAGGAGAAGTAGACAAATATAGAAAGAGGGAGTGATAGGGAGAGAGGGAGAGAGGGAGAGAGAGGGAGAGATAGGGATAGAAAGAGGGAGAGATATGGATAAAAAGGAGAGATAAAGAGATTGATATAACTTGGGAAAGATAGAGGGGGTGAGAGGGAGAGATAAATATATAGAGAGGGAGAGATGGAAGGAGAGAGGAAGAGGGAAAGGGAGAATTATAGATTGAAAGAGGGAGACAATGAGAGAGGGGGAGATGGAGAGATAAAAAGATAAAGATATAGGAGGTGATATACTGAGAGAGGTAGATAAAGATATATAGAGGGGGGAAAGAGAGATAAAGGAGGTGATAGAGACAAGTAATATAGAGAAGGAGAGCTAGAGATAGAGAGAGGGGGAGATATAGAGAGGGAGAAACAAGGAGTGTGTGTATGAGTGAGAGATATAGAGATAGATATAGGGAGAGAGAAATAGGGAGTGTGTGTGAGAGATTGAGAGAGATATGGAGATAGAGGTAGAGAGGGAGAGAGATATGAAGATAGAGGTAGAGGAGAGATGTATATAAAAATATATAAAGAGGGAGGGAGGGAGAGGGAGAGAAATAGAGAGAGGATAAAGGTGAATTAGAGATAGAAAGAGTGTGATAGGGAGAGGAGAGAAGGGGAGATATATGGATAGAAAAAGGGAGAAATAGATATAGATATAGTAAGAAATGAGCATAGAGGTAAGTTTAGTCATAAATTTAGAGGTAGGGGCTATGATCGAGGAAGAGGTATTGGTTTCGAGGGGAGAAGTAACAATTATAGAGGTAGAGGTTGAGGTAGGAGCTAGGATGATAATAAAGATAAAATACATATCCAATGTTTTTATTGTACTCAATTTGGCCATTATGAGTTTTAATGTTGGCATAAATAATTTGCTTACAATATTGTAGAAGATATATAAAATTTGTTTCTTTTCTATTTGAATACAAGTTTCAATGAAGATACTTTGTGGTATATTAATTCTAGCTTCTCTTCACTTATGAATTATAATGAGAATCCATTTATTGAATCTTGATGAAAAACATAATAGTATTATTGTGTTGAGGGGTAATAAATAATATGAGACTAAACAAAAGGTAAAATTGACCTCACATGTTTTATTTAGATGAAACAAAAGGAAAATTTGACTTTCTCTAACATCTTGAATTCAATGGTGAGCTCAGATTTGCACCAAAAAACTCCAAAACGAACCTGCAATACAAAACCACAAAGAAGAACCTTCCCTTGAATCTGGTGTTTCTATCAAGTTTTTATGATTCTCCAGATCATCATTAGATGCAAGAGAAGAGCATACTCAACTTTTCAAGATCTACCAAGATATCCAAAAGAAGACTAACCAATGGAACCCGACTTGCTCTGATACCATGTAAGAGTTAGCTATGGAGATAAGTACCCAAGATCTAGAGGCTAAAGATAAACATAATAAAAAGAGATCAATATGACAAGAATAAATTATATTTATATCAATGAATGCAAATAGAATTAATGTACAATGTATACAAGACCCTTGGTTATATAGCCAAGGTGATACATAGGATTAGACAAGATCATGACAAGTGTCTTAATCCTATATCATAAGACAACTAATATTAAATGACTTAGGACACAAGTATTAAATGACGAAAGATAAGATAAAATCTAATGCCAACTAAGACTTCTAGAAGGATATTCCTAGGACCTAAGTAAACTTAACATGTGAATAGGACCTACTAGGTGAACTAGTTAGGTAAGAAATCTTATTCACACCAACAAAGGATAATAAGATGAAATTTATAGTAAATGATTTCAATTCACTTATGTTTATTGGATATGGTGTTGATTTATATCTTTTCAGATAGTCAAAGCCACCATTAGGGCTAGAATCATGAAATCCAAGGGGGTTTACCTCAAATCCACCAACTTAGGAGAATACCATAATCCATGATGCCCATAATCCACACCTTCTCCCAAACCCACAAAGGGATACAATTACATTTGATCATTCTGAAGAAGCTTGGGAAACTAGTCCAAATTAGCTTGACGAAGAGAACCCCAATCCTTAGCATTCTAGTTACTGTCACCATCTAAGTCCCACTTAGCTAGGTGATTTTCCAAATCATTCCATTCTCGAGGGATATGAGAGAAGGAAATGGTATTAAAGTTAGGGGTGAGATGAAGAAACTCCTCCATCAAAGAGGCCAGAATCCAAGAAGAATCACTCACAACATCTTTGTTCAAAAGTGGCACCAAGATTATGAAGTCCATATCACATATTATTTTCCTCTAGCCCAACTCACATGATTTTTCAAGTGCAATAAATAGGGCCCTATCATCCATTTGATTATTGGTGCAAAAACCCATGTGAGAGGTGAAAAAATGTAGTAGAACCCTTACTATCATTCCCAATTCCTCAAACTCCCACTCGACCTGGGTTACCTGTAATATCCCTTACAAACATTTTAAATTTTCCATTAAAGATTTTCTCAAAAACTCTTAAAAGGGGAAATCGAGTGCAATGAAAAATCAACCATGTTATTTATTTTTAACACAGAATCTTGTGCTAAGGGAAAAAAACATGACTTGCTATTGGTGTTACAAGTTTTAAAACACTAATTTTCTATTCATGACAGTAGAAAATAATATCCAAAACCCTTTTGCAATTTGCACAATGAAGATGGGCAAACAAACCCACAAATTGCAACCAAAACACTGTATTTTCAATTACAAAATCACCAACACTCTAAATAGAGTCTAGGAAACATAAGTACCTAAATTAAATTTAATAAAAATTCTACCAAACTGATAACAACAACAATCTAAAATTGTACCAAAATTTGAGCACTCGAAAACACAAACCCTACCAAACAACTCAACCAAAAATCCATAAAAAAGCCATCTTTCAGCAACAATGCAACTTCTATGTGAAGTCACACTTGTAGACCCTTAGAGACATTGTCCTTGAGTCCAAATCTCCTTGGCTTAGAGATTATCCCTACAATGGTTTATCAGCCTTTGTAGGAGAGCCACAACTTGTGAATAGAGAAACAAGAATAAACTCAATCCAAATTGCAAAAAAGAGTAATAAAGAATGTCAAACCTTGCATCCCCAAATCCCAATGCCTAGCATGAGTGGCTTGCATGTGAAGAATTGTAACTCCTCAAGCCAAGTGTTGAAAACAAAAAATCATGCACCCGAAAAAGCTGCCAAAGAAGAAACCTTATCTTGCACCACTACCAATGCCAAAAAAGCAAAAATCAATCTTCCCCAAGAAGTCATGCCCAAAATTGATTTAATAATTTATTTCAAACATTTTGATATTCTCCCCAAAAAGAATTAATTTAACAATCTTTAATAATGAACCTTTTCTCGGTTAAATTGTCAAATTTAAATATGCTTTTCAGGACACCGGGCATGCTAAAAATATAAATTTTCTAAAATTAGAAATGGGACATGACATTACCTCTTGATGAGCCATCAATGTTAATTTTCAAAAAACCTGGAGGTGGGAAAAACCATTTACGAATCATATTCACCTTCTTAGGGAATTTCCTTCTATGGCTTGGGCAACTAGGAGACCTAGTTAGGAAAGATAACTCCAAACAATTGGGCAAAAAAATATCTAAAGAAGAAAGTGGCCCCTCATGATAGCACTTTTCCGCAATAATTTCATTAATTGAATCCATGACATTTTACCACACTTGAGCAACTAATTTTTTTCACCCTTGAAAAATCTAGTGATTTCTCTCTAACCATATTTTCTAGAGAATAAAAATAGGACTAGTTTCCTAAGCAACATTTAAGAAAGAAGCAAACATAGGTGGCTTTCCCAGACTAGCCCAAAACCCTTAAACCAAGGAAGCATGAATTGCTGACTAATTCCACTTTCTCCATCACTAGCTCCAAATTTCCAATGAAAAGGGGCAAGGAAAGAAGAGATGGAAAAAATTGTCTTCATTGTTGTTGCATACAACACACTTAGAAGGTCCTTGAAACCTCTCTTCTTAATATTCTCCCATGTGAGGCACTTGTTTTAATACACAAGCCAAATAAAAAAGTTGCATTTTGGCTAGCAATACTTCAAATTTTCTTCCACTAGGGGTCTTACCTTCTCTCACCTTTATTTTCCTTAAGAACATAATAGCCAAGAGCATCCAAATATCTCCCTTTTGAATCACATCCCCAAGCTAGAGAATCATGACCGTCTAAATTAGAACAACAAGATCTTTGAGCCAAAATAGAGGCAAAAAAATTATAGCTATTAAGATTTCCCCCACTAGGCCAACTGCTAGGCTCTTTCCATTGAGATTTCTAAGAGTTCCCTAGACTCACTGTAGTCCTAAAGTCAACCACCTTTGATTTATACTTGTCAAATGATATATTATTGTTTATGCACTTTACTTATATAAGGTTTCCAATTTATTGTTTGAGCTATGGTTGTGAGGTACTTAATCCTTGATTGGAGGGTAAACATCATAGGGAAGGATGGTGTCATGAGTTTGTGATGCCAAGGAAATAAGCCAAGATATATTAGTGTTTTTAGTAAGTTGACCAAAGTTAAGTAACCATAAGAGTTTGCAACCGAATTGATTAGTGTCTTATTTGATTGTGATGTATAGTTAGTTCTTAATTTTATTTTATTGATTTCTAGCTATTATTCATTTAGATGGTTCCTTGATTTTTTCCATTGATGTTGATAGTCAGTCACAATCAAATTTCCAATTTATTGTTTATGACTTGAAAGTCATTTTTGAAGAGTTGAAACATCTTTTGAAAACAATGTTATATTCGTAATATATCCTTAGCATTTTCCTAAGTACTAAATATATAAATCCTAACCTAACTCATCTTAAACATCACTCAATTTCAAGTACCCCCACTACTGAATTTGATAGCATTTTCCAATGGTTTTTCGTCAATCGTTCAACAAATCTTTGTCGGAAGAGCGATGAAATGGCAAAAATCTTTGCGTTGCTATTTTTTCGTCAAAAGGCCAACGACGAATTAAATGTCGAAATAACGGTGAAGAATCGTCGGTCGACGGCATTGTGAAATGCCTCGGGCTTTCATCAGAATATCGACGAAAACTTTGTGTATCCATCGACGAATTACACCAGAAGTTTGTCGCCAGTTCGACGAAATTGATCTGTATAGGATCTAGACTATTTGCAGAATTGAATGCTTATTTATTTACAATGTTTATTCCAAGTTAATAAAATCAAAATTAACTTAAGGAAATAACAAAATGAAGGAATTAACAAACTGAGAGAAGGTGAGAGAAAAGAAGAGAAGTGCAAACAACGTTTGATTATGGAGTTCGTCACAAATGTGACTACGTCTTCGGGTCCGCTCCAATAGAGAGACCGATCCAATTAACTCCAAAAATCAATTACAAATGCACCACAACCATTCTTCAAGCACTTTGGCAGCGTAACGATGCTCTGATGTGCAAGAATGACTCAAAATAATCTCCTCAAGACCTCTATTCCCTTGTCACCTCAGCTTCAATACTTCATCAATACTTCACCTAAAAAAAGAAGTGCCTTTTCACTCTCACCTCACACCCCTTTTTATACAAAAAAATGAATCAAATTGGTTACTAACCAATTGATTTTACAATATTCACCTTATCTCTCCAAAATACATAAAAATCTTTAAAAATCTCCCTTATTTGAATATAAATCCCCTAATCATTAAGCTAAGCCCTTTTAGTTATTCATTCCCGGGCTGATATTGTTTTGGTGGTTTGTTTTTTAATCCTTAAAAAGGATTATTGTTTGTTTTATTTTTAAATTAGGGGAGTTTGTTTAAAATTTAAGGTTTTCAGCTTTGGCAGTTCAACAAAAATGACTGGGCCACATAGTATAACAAACAATGTTTTTTGGCGCGTTGGTGGCTGACTGTTTTGGTAAGCCGGCGGTCGCGGGTTCCAACCTGGCCACTGGCTTTTAATAGCCAGTATTCGCAATTTCTATAACAAAAGAAAACAACTTTGGCGGAACAGCCACCCAAAAATCTCGCGATTGAGAGGTGAGGAGTTCGAGCCCCATGCGGGCTACATAAAACTTTTGCTAACAAAAACAACCAACGCCGACGAAGGAGGGAGAGGCCACGTGCCGCACCAGGAGGGTGCCACGTGGTGAGATTTAATTCACCAAAAATACTGATGTGTATGTTGATCGAGATGATGATGTGGAACTGACATGGCATGCTGACTCAGATAATGACGTGTCCTGCTGACTCAGAAGCTGACGTGTATGCCGACGAGACGCTGACATACTGTTGACGTGTGTACGGATGACACGTGTCACCATCTGATTGGCTTCGTAAAATGATGACAAGGATGCCACGTGGTGGATTCTGACTGGTTCAATATATAGTTCGTACAGTACGGAATGCTGACGTCAGCATCCGTACGGTCCACCTCAAAAGTCAACTGAAAGCTTTGACCGCTGATAACTCTTGCGTACAATGTCGGATTTTGACAAAATGAACGCCATTGGAATCATCTCGATGAGCTCTTCACGATGATGCCAAATTCAACAAGTTTTGATGACATCATATTTTTTGCTTCTTGGATGCCCTCTGATCCCAGTTTGACCCAAGGTTTCATCAATGCTTTCAATCATCATTTTCTCATGCTGTATTGTGGGTGCATCCTGCAACATCTGACCCTGGTTAGCTACTCCAAGTTCAAGTTTAGAACCACCTGTACTGACAGACATAAGAGTTAACTCTTTACTTGCATTAATTACCCTCTTTAACTGCCCTATGTTTGCAAAAGAGCGATCTGTCTTAATCAGGTGAGAATGTACAATATACTGAATGCCATCTTTAAACAAGTGATAATGATTCTTTTCCCTGTAGAAAATAGCTTTCCTATCATATAAATAAGGGCTACCAAGCACTATCCCACAGATATCCAGTGGAACCACATCAAACTGTACTTCATCCACAAATTTACTAGTGATTGCGAATCTTAAGGTGCATTGTTTTGTTACTTGCAGCTTATCATTTTCACAAATCCAGCCTAGTGGATAAGGTTTCTTATGCTGTGTAGTTTTTAATCCCAAGTTCTTTACAATACTTTCTAAAATCAAGTTAACTTGAGAACCACTATCTATGAGTGCATCAATTTTAGTGCTCTTAGCAACAACCCTTAAATGAAACAGCTCATTCCTTTTCACATCTTCAGAGAAATTATTAACTATAGAAGTAGAAGCACAACTAACAATAGAAACACCAGAAATAGGAGCTTTACCTTTTAAACCCATAGCTGTTATCTTAGTCTCATCATCTAAATTTGAACCAAGATCCATAACAACATTTGCGGCTTTCTCCTTACCTTTCTATTTCTGATTACATTTCTGAGCCCACTTAGGCCTCAGTTCTGGATGCAACTGCCAACAATGTTCTTCATCATGACCCTTCCTATCACAATGAGTGCAAGAAAGTTTATCATCCTTCTTAACTGTAGCTGCCTTCTTTCCTTTCCCTGTCTCTGCAACCTTGGAAGATTTCTTTACATCATTATCAAACTTATCAATAAAAGATCCTTTACCCCTTGACTCTAAGTGGGTAGCTTGGACAGACACTTCATCCAAATTACAAGGGTTCAATACCAAAATAGAATGCCTAAGGTAGGAATACATACCTCCTATGTACTTCAACAAAGTGTCCTGGGTGTACAAAGGAACATTCAAAGCAATAGCCCTTTTTCTGAATTCATGGGTGTACTCTTGGACAGTTTGACCCTTCCCTTGCCTAAACATTTTCGCATCTCTCTCTTTCTTTCTCTCACTTTCTTTCCTTCTGTTGTTATCACCTTGTCATTTTAATTATTGTAATTATTTCAATGAGTTAATTTTGTTCTAATTAACTTGGAATAATCATTGTAAAAGTTAAGCATTCAATACTGCATATAGTCTAGATCCTATACAGATAAGAAATGGGAAAGCAGTAGCGTCGAAACAACAACAGACGTTTGTCGCCATTTCGATGAAATGGACAAGGAGTAGCGTCAAAACAACACCAAAAGTTCATCAAATGTGCGACGAAATAGGCTAGTAGCATCAAAACAACACCAAGAGTTCGTCGACTTTGTGATGAAATTAGCAAGGAGTAGCGTCAGAAGAACACCAAAAGTTCATCAAAAAGGTGACAAAATGGGTAAGGAGTGGCATGGTAGCAATGCCAAAAGCTCGTCAAAATTGTGATGAAATGGGCAAAGAGTTATTACGAAATCTTCGTTGTAGCTATAGCAACTTCGTCGAGCCTTTCTGCTGATTCGTCAGTGGTTGTCGTCGAAATTGCGACGAAGCATCAATTTTTTTTTTTTATAAATTCGTGGAAATGTACCATTGCGGAGACTGACGACTATTCATACATACAGATTGCATATTGGTTTGATGCTTCAAATGATGCATTTCTTATATTGAAAAGTGCATTACCTTATTGAACTTCTCTTTGTTTCGAGAATAGTTTAATATTCTCTACTTAACAGGGCCAACCACGTGTTGGTGGAAGCTCATTTGGCCCCTCCCCCCCCTCACATCACTCTCAATTCCCCATACCCAATCATATAAAATTAATCATTCATTCATCCATTAATAACATATAACATTCATTCATCCATTAATAACATATAACATTCATTCATTAACATATAACATTCATTAATTAACATATTCACATTCATTCATTAACATATAATATTATTCTTTCACATATTATAAAAAATATGGTTAGTCATGATATGATTACAATCACTTTTTTGTTTCTTTTTAAAGCTACATAAACCGGCGGAGTATTGTTTTCTAAATCAATATCTGTCCCCCCTCTTAGCCCATGCTGCGTGGTCATGTATAATAAGTGGGCCCGGCTTCAAAGGGGGATTTGCTGCAATAGAAATAAATGTTAAAGCATTATGTTTTATTATTATTGTTACAAGTATTTCATTAATTAAAATAACATTAAATTAGGTTCTCTTTACGATGGGCCCACATCATGTTCGAACTTTATTTATAGACTCATGCTCAACATGTTGAACACCCTCTAAATCCTAATCTGCAGTTGAAACATGAAAGGTTACATTAATTAATACACCAATTGAAATTAAATATGTTTAAGAGAACATGAGGGTGGTCCTCTTTACTTGATGGGGCCACCTCATGTTCTTGATCTTCTCTAGCCTGATCATGCTCAACACGTTGATCATGCTCTACATGCTCTAAAGTTGAAACATGAAAGGTTACATTAATTAATAGACCAATTGCAATTAAATATGTTTAAAAGAACTTTAGAGTGGTCCTCTTTACCTGATGGGGCCACATCATATTCCTGATCTTCTCTAGCCTGATCATGCTCAACATATTGATCATGCTCTACATGCTCTAAAGTACCGGGATGCACACCATGACCTTCATCTGCACGTTCTGCTCCACCCTCAC
>VDFB02198482.1:0-12066 GCA_007258455.2 Sequoia sempervirens | reverse complement strand
AGAAAAGATTGAAAAGATGTGTAGAAGAAGCAAAAGTGATGGTGATGAGATAAATGGCATTGGGTTGTATGGGAGGGAGGTCTATAGCCAAATGACAAGGGATTGTGAGATGGGATGAGGATACAGATGAAAGAATGGATGAAGGATATAGGGATGGATGGATGGAAATGGATGGATAGGGAGATGAAGGGATGCTATGATAGATGGAAGGATTGGGAGATGGAAGAGATCCTGTGATAGATGGATAGGGACAGAAGAATTGGGAGATGGAAGAGATGCTGGGATAGATGGATACGAAGATAAGGATGGGGAGATGGAAGGGATGCTGTGATAGATGAATAGGGACAGAAGGATTGGGAGATGGAAGAGATGTTGGGATAGATGGATACGAAGATACAGATGGGGAGATGGAAGGGATGCTAGGATAGATGATGTCTCCAAGGACTATGTCACAAAGGAAGCCAATGCCCCCACTCTAGATATGTCATATATGAGGAGGAATGAAGGATGGAAGACAAGTAGATGGGAAGATAAAGAAGATAACTAGAGGTGGATAGGATGAGTGACCAAGGAATATGATAGACCATGGAGGAAGGGAATGTATACCAAGAGGTGTCCAAAGCATGTATAGATAGGTTCCCCTGTTTTGACCAAGATCACAAGAAGGATGGAGGGATAGGAGATAAATGGGATATGATGGTAGGATGCGGAAGATAGGTGGGATGGAGGGGTTTTATGAAGAGGATGGATAATAGGAAGACAGGTGCATAGCAGGAAGCATGGCAAGAAGCATAGCTGAAATGCATATCAGGAAGTTGCCCCCAAGTGCAGATGGGGATTTACGCATGACGCCTGTTTGCCAGGTTTCCATCACGGTACTTGTCCAAGGCGCTTGTTTGCCAAGTTTTCACCATTGGACGAATTATTTCTCTTTACTATTTTTTTTTAATTTTTTTTTTTAGACTTTTTCTGAATTTTGGATAGTAGGGGGATGAAAATGGATAAGGATATGGATATGGATGAAGGACTCAAGCATCAAGTTAAATACATGATAAGGATATGGATGAAGGACGCCAGCATCAAGTTCTATACGAGGTAGTAATAGCCCATGTTCGAACCGACTATTGGATGTTGGTACAACCTTAGGATAAATGGATTATGCTAGAGGATGAATTAGGGGGATTTGAGAGGGGCGATACATGGGATAATGGATGGGATGCTGCAAAGGGTATGGATGGAATGATGGGGTGGATATGTGATGGGAAGATGTGTTCAGGACCAACATTGGCACATGTGGTTGTGGATGTGAAAAGATAAGAGGATTACTGGATGGAGAATGTGTGGATAATGGAGGAGATGGGGCAGTGAACTTTGGAACATAAGGGCCCAAAATAGACTTAGGAGATGAAAGGGGTGTATGACTAGCTTTGGGATTAGCAACTTTGGATGTTTTTACAGATTTTTCATGTGATGGCATTGCATCTTTTTTCTTTGGGATCCACATGGTTTTGATCTTTGCTTTGCTAGCTCTTTGTGAGCTATAGATGTGATTTTGATTTGGGATTTTGTTTTGCTTTGCTTTAACATGTCTTTTAGAAGGGACATGGGAAGCTTTTGATTCATGTGGATGTTTGGATTTATGCATTTTTATGTTAGCATCCAAAGTGCATTTAGTAGCCATGGGATGGGTGTGAAGAGATGGATGATGTGGAGCGACGAAGGTAGGAGTATGGGGATTATGTGTAGACGGAGGATGTGCGGGTATGTGCCTTTGTTGATCCTGATTAGGGGACATGTGAGAGGGATTTGTATGATGGATGAGAGGGATAGGTGATGAATGGATTAAAGGATGAGATGGAGGAGGTGATCTTGGGATATATGGACCCAAGATGGATGGAGTGGATGAAGGATGGGATATGGTGGATGGAGGGATGTAAGGACCCAAAATGGATGGAGCAGATGAAGGAGGGATATGGACGGTGGTTTGGAGGCGATACGATAGAGGAGGAGGGATGGCAACATATGATTTAGTGGAGCGATGGAAAGAGCCTATATTTATTTTGGAAAAGGCTCGTTGAGGACGTCTAGAGGTTGTACCAACATCTTTAGATTGTGAGTCATGAGTAGTACATCCAAGACCTTGCAGAGACAAATGTTCTTTAGCTTGGATGGGCTCTAGAATACCTTGCTCATGAAGGCCTAAACCTTTTCCTTGGTAGTTCATTCTCTTGAGCATGCGATCCATGATAGGATTTGTGTTATTTAAAAAACATGATGCGAGTCCATTATTAGGTGGAAGAGAAGGGTTGGTATATATGCTTTGTTTTTCTTCTGCGAGGAGGCCACCATGGAAGAATGTAAGAGTACCAAGGGGGTATGCAAGTGGTGTAGGTATAGCAGTTTTAGGCGATGATGGGGGATCATGAGAGGGAGATGAAGGGATAGCAACATGTGGATGGGTGATATCAGGAGAGGGATTAGGGGATATGATAGGATTTGGATTTGTGGTAGTGGGCTCATGCAGTGGAGATGAAGATGGAGCGGTGGAGATAAGGGGATCATGGGGTGGAATGGATGGGGGACTGTGATCTTGAGGTGGACTAGATAGGATGCTGGGATCTTGATCTGGAGAAGGGGATATGTTGGCATGCTTTGGATTAGACTCTTGGCATGACTCATCTTGTGTGGATGGCATGATAACGGGGTCTTGTTGGGACTCTTTAAGTGGGGAAGATGGAAGGATGGAGGATTCAAGATATTCTTGGGAATGGATATTAGGAGTGGAAGAAGTGGATTGGATTTGGGTGTCATCAATAGGTTCGACGGCTCTCGGAGTAGGGGGAGTGGATTGGAGTTGGGTGTCTTCGATGGATTCGGTGGTTTTCATAGTAGGAGATGTGGGTTCAGTGGATTTAGTGGGTTTAATGGTTTCAATGGTTTGATCAGTGCTAGGGGTGGTAACAGCAATGATAGGTGTGGTATGGAGAAGGCTCTCATCACTAGTTACCGTGGATGATGGATTGGGATGGCACGGTTCCATGACTTCAAGATGTGGAGTTGGGGGTGGCTTCTTTATTATAAGTCCTTGGAGAATTTCTTGAGTGAGGGACTTGAATGCTCTAGGTTGAGATGGCGTGGTAGGAGTGGATGAAGGATTATGGATTGGTGGACTAGGATTAGATGGGGGAATGGGATTGAATGTAGGACTATGAGTAGGTGGGGGATTAGGATTGGATGGAGGACTAGGAGTAGATGGAGGACTAGGATGGGAAAATTGAGATGGCAGATTGAGATAGGGAAATGTGGATGTTGGATTAGGATAAGTTGATGTGGATGTTGGATTAAGATAGGAAGGTACGAATGTAGGATTAGAGTGAGCATATTAGCATGGAAGATTAGGGTAGTGGTGATATGTAGATGAAGGATTTAGATAGGAGGATGTGGATGGGGGATTAGGATAGGGGTATTGAGATGGTAGACTAGGATAAGAGGATGCAGGTGTTGGATAAGAGGATGATGTAGATGAAGGGTATGATGATATGACGGATATCCCTTGTCAAAGGTAGCAGAAGCAACATGATTAGGCATGGATGAAGATATAATGGGATAACTCGAGGGGGTGATTGGATTTTGGAAAGTGGGTGGAGAAAGCTTACTAGCAATGATAGTGTCAAGGGGGTCTATGTCATATTCCTCTTGATCAACAAGACTTTCATTATCGTTGTCAATGTAATTAGGGTTTCCCTTGACCACTATTGATGGAGGATAAGGATTCATGATGGTGAAACGATAAAGAGGATGGATAAATTTTTTTGGATGGGAACAGATTAAAGCTCAAATCGAGATTTTGGTCAAGCTCAAATCAGGATTGGACTAAAGCTCAGATTAGGATAATTGGATGATGTGATGGGATTGATTTTGATGATCAACACCGAATCTACTTCGAGATGGAAGTAGATTGATTGGGTCGAAGGTGATGTAATTAGATTGGATTGGATAAGGTTGATTGGATCAGATTTTGATTAAATAGATCGGATTGGATAAGATTGTAGTGATAGATCGAATGTGATTTGATTGATTGGGTAATTGGATGTTTTGACAAAATGATTGGATTTGAATTGGATTGGATTTGATTGGACTTGATTTGGATTGGATTGGATTGGATTTGATTGGATTTGATTGGATTTGGATTGGATTGGATTGGATTTGATTGGATTTGATTTGGATTGGATTTGGATTTGATTAAGTTATGAAAGGTATGGGGGAAAGACCTTAAGCTTGATCATGTGAGATTACCCTTAGTAACCCTAGAGCTTTGATTGATTAATAGGATGATTACGGCACCGAATCCACCTTAAGCTAGGAATGGATTGATTGGGCCGAGGATGATAACTTACAACACCGAATTCACCTCAAGATGGAAATGAATTGATTGGGTTTGAAGTTAAAGACTAATAATCAATTTCAAGTGCTATAGTCAATTTGAGTAACCACTTAGTAATACAAGGTTAGGACGGTTTGGCTATAGGTGGTGTTTGGAGATGCAAATGGTAAGAAATGATTGGTGGATTAGGAAGAAATTAGAATGAATGGGGGGTTAAGGATAATTGTGGAGAATGTATGGGGATTTAGGATGGGTGAACGAAATTTTGGAATAATAAGATGGAGGTTTAAAAGGGGTAAATGGAGGTTTTTGAAAGTTTAAAGTGACAAAACGAAGGTTTGGAATGATGAGGTAATGGTTGGGAATGGTGAAATGAAGGTTTAAAGGCTAAATGAATCTAAATGGGGGGATTTTAGGTGTTCAGGAGGGTGTAATTGCACTTCTGCAGTAAAACAGGGGCGTAGCCGCCCTTCTACAGCAAAACAGGGGTGTAGACACACTTCTATAGCAAAACAGGGGCGTAGCTGCCCTTCTGTAGCAAAACAGGGGCATAGCCACCCTTCTGCAGCAAAATAGGGGCGTAGCCGCCCTTCTGCAGCAAAACAGAGGCTTGGTTTGATGCAATTGGCTATGGCAAGGACTTTAAAATGATAACGATAAGGCCAAATTGTTAAGAATTCACTGGTTTCTCACAAGAAAACACTCTCAAGCAAATACAACCCTATGATTAGTGTTGAGGGTATGGCAAAAGTGGTCTTAATCTAGGATGCACAAGGTATCTAGCGAGTCCTCGATATACTCTCGGTACGTGAGGCACAACCGTGAACACCAGCCCGTCACAAGCATGAGTTGGGAACCCCAGCGAGATACTGAAGGGCTCAGACCAACTCTTCACATCTATCTAGGTATCACCCTAGCTTCGACGCTCTGCCAATTATGACGTGACTGGATTGGGGTACAACTTTCACTCTCCCCCCTTTGTATACCCCACCGGTACGTGTGGTTGGAATCGTCCCTTGGGGTGATGAAATCCCCAAGCAGGTCCCACTATGAAGAAAGTACTAACCGCTTCCAACTACTCCCCAGGCTCACACGAAGTGCAAGGGGAAAGCGGAAACAAGCTAATACTCCCTTAGGGTAACACAAAGAAATAAGAACATCAAGCAATGAATATTACTCCCCCTAATTAAGCTATGTTCTCAGATTAATGCAAACAGCAAGGATAATTTTAAAGAAGATTGAACAAATGGATAGCCCTGCAAGTAAATATTAGATATTTTATCCCGCTTTCTCCATCAACTTCACAAGAATATGCTGCAAAAGGTTAGCACAAAACACATGTATCCTTGCAAGAACAACATTAATGAGAAAATTAACAATTAAATCTGAAATCAAAACACCAATTTTACCTTCCAGGGGGCGCAGTTGCCCTTCTGCAGCAAAACAGGGGCGTAGCTGCCCTTCTGCAGCAAAATGGGGCGTAGCCACCCTTCTGTAGCAAAACAGGGGCATAGCCGCCCTTCTGCAGCAAAACAGGGGCGTAGCCGCCCTTCTGCGGAAAATGGGGCGTAGCCGACCTTCTATGAAAAAAAATGGGGCGTAGCCGCCCTTTTGCAGAAAAATGGGGCGTAGCCGCCCTTCTGCGGAAAAATGGGGCGTAGCCGCCCTTCTACGCATAAATGGGGCGTAGCCGCCCTTCTACAGAAAATGGGGCGTAGCCGCCTTTCTGCGCAAAAATGGGGCGTAGCTGCCCTTCTGTGGAAAAATGGGGCGTAGCCGCCCTTCTGCGGAAAATGGGGCGTAGCCGCCCTTCTGTGGAAAAATGGGGCGTAGCCACCCTTCTGCGACGTGTTCCTGTAAAAACTTAAACAACATCAAACGTAAAATATGGGAACCCATTTGTGAGTCCCACCGAGCGTGCCAAAAATGTATACCCTGATATTTATACTTCTCTAAATGAGAAAAACAACTAAGAGATATGAAAAACAAAATACCAATGACACCTCAAAATTAGCCAAAAGAGAGTGACAAAACACTAAAGAAAGTAGATAGCACAAGACAAAATAGTTTTACCTTCCTTTGTTGTTGATACTCTTTTGATTGACCCTTGCTTAAGATGGGATGTGTGCTCCTTGATGGCTCTATTGAAGATCTTTACTATGTGCTTGGATGCAAATGCAAGTGGATGTGATTGAAAATTGGATGATTTCAAAATGGCAGCATGTAGTTGCAAATTGACTAAGTCCCTTCAATGCCCTTGAGGAGGGGGGTATTTATAGGAGAATTTGAATTCTCTAGAGAATTCAACAGTTAAGATTGCTCCAACAAGGCCAAGATGAAGGGCTATGGTGGGTTGAGAACCCACAAGCCCTCACATCTTGACATGTGGAGGGTGAAGTGGCCAAGGGGGGATGAGATGGAAATGAGTTGTCAAAAAGGTACATGAGGTGGAAAAAGGACATGCACCTTGGGGAGTGAGAGGATTTTCACAAAAAGGGATTTCTTGTCCCTAAGTGGGAGTGAAAGGGACATTTGAGGAATTTTAAAATTCCTCAAAAATCTACATGGGAAAAAAAAAGGTGGTTGGGGGGATAAATGTGAATTAAAAATTCACATCTTTAGGATGGACCCAGAGGGTAAAGGTGGGGTTGTGGACTTAATCACATGTGGAGATTAGGACAAGTCCACACATGTGGATTAGGACAAGTCCAAGGTATGGAATGGAAGATATGGGGAATAAAGGAATGGAGAATGGATAGGCTCACCAACAAGAATTAGAGGACAATTAGGGCCAATTAGGATTGCGTCAACCTAAAGTTGAGGATGTGACACATCCTAATGCCAAGAATTAGGGCATGTGCAACATCCCAATGAAGAGATTAAGAGATGGATTAGACAGATGAAAATGACATGTGAGGAATTAAATAAAATGCACATTTATTTAATTTATTTGATGAAAAGAGGATTAAGGAGGGTAAGGTATTTAATTATTAATTAAATACCTTAGGGATTTGGTAGAATTAAGGATATTAATTAAATAATAGTAATATTACTTAATTAACTCGAATAAGAGGATGTTTGGATGAAAAGTGATAAATTTGGATAAATTAATTGTCAAAATTTGGATGTCTATAGAAACAATGTAAGATGTGTTGAGCAGAGTAGGAATGAGATAAGCAACAACGAATTCTATGCCTCCTTTCATGCACATTTCCTCACCGTTATCTGTCATTCTTTATGGAAACACTTCTCCATTTTGGCGGTTTATGCTTGAAAATAATGTTTTGACGAAGGTTTTAGAGTATGTTTATTAAAATGAAAACTCCATTCTGGTGTGCTATGCCTGAAAATAAGATTTTGACAAAAGTTTTAGGGTATGTTTATTAAAATTTTAGAGTATTTTGGCAGGCTATATTCTTGATTCCTTAAATGATTTATTTAAATAGATTGTGACTAAATAAATGACTAATTATTTAGTCATTTTTATTTGTGTGACTAAATAATTTTTAATCAACGACCAAACTAGTAATTTATTTACTCATTTATAGTTGAGTTGTAAAAAATAAGCAGAATTTAGTCATTTTTAGTTGTTGTGACTAAAAGTTTTAGTCACCTTGTCATTTATTTTCCAAATTATACTAGTGTGTGCTTCCTTGTGCGATTAGGGCTCTCTCAATGTTGAGGGCCCTAGGGATAAGTTCATCATAAGAAGTGACACATTACATCTTTAAATAAAAGGATAAATTCGTATTGACATTAACAATGATGATTCTGATTTGTTGCTCCTTAGGAATGGGTTACTTGCTTTTACTAGCTCACTACCTCCATCATTGTAGGAAGTTTGTGATCAACTTCAATATTTTTATTTTAGGAGTCTAACAGTTGGAAATCATAGTAAAATCATAATTTAATAAGTTTTGGAATTAACATTTTAAAGTGTTTTTGAGGTCATTAACTTTAGACTATCTTCTTTTTTGCAGGGGTGGTTGCATGCCAAATTTTTTTGGTGTAAAATATTAGAATTATTAGATTTTGTTACCTATCTATGAATAACAATTATTGGAGTGTGAGTTTGATATTTTTTGAAAATCTAAATAGTCAAGCTTGGTAAAGAAAAATCATGTCAGATAATATTAGTCCAGAACAAAATGAAGATACTTGATAGATTGTGGGCTATGTTGGAACTGTAAATTTCTGATGATTTTTCATGTTGTCCATACCCATGCATTTTTCAAATGAGTCCCACTTTGAGCACATTTTCCTCTCTTCATGATATTTTTACCCATATTTTTCCCATATGGCCCCATAAGTTCCATCGAGTCATGCATTTTTCACATTGTGATTCATATCGGCAGGAGGGTCTACGTCAGGATGAGTCACAGCGAAATACTTCTTGTCTTACTGACCAATGCACTGAAAGTCTTATCAGCAAAGGTTATGGCTTCAATGAAATGTCATAGCGATTCCATGGTGTCTTACCGAATTGTGCACAAAATGTTATATCGGTATGAGTTAATGATATTCAGAGTGATGTCTCAATGACTTTGTTGGGTCTTGCTGACATAAGGGTTTTATCAAAATTATCGGGAGGAGTCTCACTGAACAACACATTGAGAGAACACTTCAGCCAAACTAAGCAATATCGGAGTGAGGTCTTGGCGAGTGACCTTTGGTCTCACCAACATTACACAAGAGGTTTCTATCAAAAGGCTCATTGGTGAGAGATGTTTTCTTTGAAGTAAGTCATAGAAAATTCAAAATGGTCTCACCGACCAACATAGAACGAACACCTCGGTGAGACTAATGTGACTTCGGAGTATGGTCTTGACGAATACCTTGGGTCACGCCGATAAAACACAAAATGACTATGTCGATGTGAGAATTAGGTTGTCACGATGACCAGGGTGTATCATGGGGGCTCTCGGTGAAACATGGAATGATCTGTGTGACCTCTCACCGAAATCATAAAGTTACAGCGAAGTGGATGAAATGAGGAGGCACATTTCGGTAGGAAACTGCTTGTGTCTTAGCAACTAGGAGAAAACATTAGGGGTGACTCTCGATATAATGAAGTATTTTCTATATGATGTCTCCCCGACGTTGGAAGGTCATGGCGAAACACAAAGAGCTAAGGGACAATTGATGATATAATTTTCTTCGGCATAACTACAAGGCCGAAATGAAATGAGCCCGAATTTAGCAGTTGGCCGACATGAGATTTTGAAATGATGTGTTTTTCTTAATCCTGGTGTATAAATATCCATGTGTGATTGTAAAATTAGAGGGGAGCTATTAGATATTTGATTACCACAGTAGGTAGATTAGGAATGGATATAGTAGAATAAAATTCTCATATCAGAGACTATGATACATGTTTTCAAATGGCGATTTCAATGAAAATCAGTTGGTGTGGCAATTCATTTTTGGTGTCAATTTTCTATTGAGTTTATTAAAAAGTATTGCTAAGTTGTCTCCAAGTTGATTCTTTTTGGTTGTTTAAATTAATATAACAAGATTATTTTTAGTTTATCAGTGCACATTTGTTGTATTTGTGTGATTAATTGATTGGTTATTTCAAGGAGAGATTAAATCCATTTGGTTGATCATAGTAATCAGGGAGATTCATTTGGATTATTAAAGTAGAACTTAGTAGTCATAGTCTCGCATGTTTATACAAGTTATAAATAGAACATATGCCGACAATTTGAGTTTCTACCAAAGTAAGTTTCCCACTTCTATTTCATTTGACTCCGCATACCCAATAAGACACTAGTCTCTACAATTTCATCATTTAGATTCATTCATTTCCTTTACATATGTTAAATGAACATGTTAGGATTTAGCTTTAAGTATCAATTGCTATACATTTTGCACCAAGCTTGATTTCATTTGTTTACTTCCATCTGCCATTATGGACAAATCGTTGCAGGAAGGATAATCATAAGTCAAGTCTGCTTCATTCAGATAGGTACACCTGCCTAGGTTTAGCAGCACCTAAAGAGTAGAAGGTTTAATTCATTTGACCTTGTCTATTACCAGAAAATGTACCAAGATATTGGCAACCTCTTGAGGTTTTCTGCCTACGTTTTTGAGAGCTAATAGGCTAGATTGAAAATAAAGGGTGATGGGAAATGTTATTGTCCTTGCAATAATTGCAAGGGCTTAAAGACAAGATGAATTTTAATCACAACAGTTGAGAAAAATTGTAGGCAACATGGTCACATTGAAGGGGGCATGATTATTGTCTATTGGTAAGTTGTTCATTATATGTGTTTATATTGATTGAATTTTTAAATGTTTATATCGTTTTAACATTATATATATAATCACTTGATCATGATCATGGTTTATTTGTGTCTATCATTATTATAAGGTGGGGTGCCCTAGGGTAGATGATATGGATTATCACAGCCTGAAGAATGTGGTTTTGCAAGCAAACGAACATGGAGTTGTGAATATTGAAGTTCAAGATAATGATCCTATGGAAGAAGATGATCATGTGCCAGAAAATACAGTTGAAGATGATGGTACAAATACATTGATCCATGACACGTTTAGTGGAAGAACTGATCATGATGATCAAGATGACTTTGATGATGTTCATGATTTACCTGTACATGAGAAGGCATACGAGCCCCTTTATGAAGGATCCCAAAAAATCTTCTTTCTACTATATTGTTGTTGTTGAACTTGAAGGTTATGAATGGTTTATCAAACATAAAAATCTCATGGATGTTAAGGTATATCATATATGCCATTTTTTTATTATCTATTTTAATTGTTGTTAGTTCATCACTAGTAAATAAAGGATGAAATATGTACCATTAATATTCTTTATAATAACAAATTATTTTTTGTTGTAGATTGATTGGTGAATTTTTGTTACCACCATCAAATATTTTACCTCGCTCATACCGAAATTTATCTGGCATTATGAAAGATATCGGAATGGAGTATCAAACAATAGATGCATGTCCCAATGATCATATTATATATCATAAACAACATGAATTTGCAACAAAATGCCCAGAATTTCATATCAGTAGATATCAAATAGATCAACTAACAAAAAATGTGCCTCGCAAAGTTCTTCATTATATTCCCATTATTCCACGTATGAAACGATTATTTAGGTGTGAAAGCTTAACACAATTTATGGATTACCATGCACGGAATAGAAGTGGAGATAAAATTCTTCGAATGCTTGCGGATGGTTCTGCATTTAGGGACATGGAGGAAAAATGGCCACACTTTAAAGAACCTCATAATCTTAGGCTTTCATTGGGAGTGGATAGTGTCAATCCATTTGGAGAGTTGAGATCTATTTACTCGGTGTGGCCTGTTTTTATTATCAATAATAACATTCCTCCATGGATGTCAATAAAGAGGGAGCACATAATGTTGTCAATGATTGTTCCAGGTATTTGTTTACATCAATTTTCTTTAACGTAGTAGCATCTCATTTGTCTTACTTGTTGCATAATGACATTTTTTTCATTCAATAGTCATGTACATTAATTTATATATATTGCAATAAAATGGTTATAATAATGATGTAATGTTTATGTTTATTCAACTACATAAGTACCAAGTTAAAGATATGAATGTATATATCGAGCCTCTTATCAATGACTTATTAAAGTTATAGAATTATGTCACTATGTATGATGTGTCTAGACCAA
>VDFB02198480.1:0-15188 GCA_007258455.2 Sequoia sempervirens | reverse complement strand
CTGTTACGGTATCTGACTTTCAGCTTCTGTGTTCTCCTTCTTGAACTGTGTATTTCTTTAATCAGTGCCCATTCATCTCCTGTTACAGCAATCAGGGAATGTTCAGGGTATATTTGTGATCTTTCTCTGAACGAATGTTCATTCATCTCTATTACGGTTACGGTATCTGACTTTCTGTCTTCCTTCTTTGAATCTTTAGAGCACACATCGTTGTTCATTCTTCTCTATAAATATCAAGTTGCAATATTACTCTGTGTGAAGGTGAAAGAAATAGATTGAATGATTAAAAGTACATATCTATGCTTATTCACTTTAAAAACAGAAACTGAGAAGAATATTTTTCATTCTTATTATTTACAATGAATCTGTACAGGTTCATATACATCTCTAGATCCTACAATCATGCTGTGTGCATTATGCATACAGCTACACTATCTACAAGATAGGAAAGTATCCGAAAATAGTTAAGAAACCTGAGAAGAATATTTTTCATTCTTATTATTTACAATGAATCTGTACAGGTTCATATACATCTCTAGATCCTACAATCATGCTGTGTGCGTTATGCATACAGCTACACTATCTACAGGAAAGGAAAGTATCCGAAAACAGTTAAGGAAAAATCAGAAGACAGTTTAGGAAAGAATCAGAAAAATAAGAATATCGCAACACTCCCCCTCAAGTTGGTGCATAGATGTCACACATGCCCAACTTGCCCAAAAATGTCGAGAACACTCGACTTGAAACTGCTTTGGTGAGAATATCGGCCAACTGATCCTCTGATCGAATCGTAGGCAGCTCCACAATCTTCTCATCTAACTTCTCTTTAATGAAGAATCTGTCTACCTCCACATGCTTTGTACGATCATGTTGAACCGGATTATGAGCAATATCACAAGCTGCTTTATTGTCACAATATAGTTGAATTGGCCGCCTAGGCGGATAGCCCAAATCTATTAGGAGAAGTCTTAGCCACAACGCTTCACATACTCCAAGTGCCATACCTCTAAATTCTGCCTCTGCACTTGATCGTGCAACAACATTCTATTTTTTGCTTCTCCATGTAACGAGATTACCTCCTACAAAGGTGAAATAACTTGAGGTAGAACGCCTGTCATCTACTGCTCCAGCCCAGTCAGCATCAGTATATGCATCCACATTTTGATAATCCTCCCTTTTAGTGAATAAAATTCCTTTTCCAGGAGCAGACTTCAAATACCTCAAAATGCGCATAACTGCATTCATATGTTGCTCTCCAGGATTATGCATAAACTGGCTAACAATACTCAATGCATAGGCAAGGTCCGACCTTGTGTGTGCTAAGTACATCAATCTTCCTACAAGTCTCTGGTATCTTCCTTTATCAACTGGTACCTGATTAGACTCAATACATAACTTCAATCTTTCTTCCACTGGTGTATCAGCTGGTTGACATGCTGACATACCAGTTTCCTGTAACAAGTCTAAGGCATACTTTCTTTGAGATAGAAAGATCCCTTTATCAGATCGAGACACTTCAATCCCAAGGAAATATTTTAAGGGACCGAGGTCTTTCATTTCAAATTCTCTGGACAAGTAAACCTGTAGAGCCTTCCTTTCTTCAGGATCATTTCCTGTAACCACCATGTCATCCACATACACAATAAGTACAGTGATCTTACCCTGTTGTTTCTTTAGGAATAAAGTGTGGTCTGAATTGCTTTGACGGTAACCAAAGGCTTTCATAGACTTTGTGAATCTTCCGAACCACGCCCTCGGAGATTGTTTCAATCCATATAGTGACTTTTGTAATCTGCACACCTTCTGACTATGTATTTCTGGTATCATGCATCCGGGTGGGAGTTCCATGTAGACTTCTTCAGACAACTCTCCATGTAGAAAGGCGTTCTTCACATCAAACTGTTGTAATGGCCAACCCAAGTTCACAGCTAGAGACAACAAGACACGTACTGTATTGATTTTAGCTACAGGTGCAAATGTCTCTGTATAATCGATCCCATAGGTTTGGGTGTACCCTTTTGCCACCAGTCTCGCCTTAAAGCGTTCAATTGTACCATCTACTTTGTACTTCACAGTATAAACCCAACGACATCCAACTGGTTTCTTTCCTGGTGGACGGTCAACAAGTTCCCAGGTTTTATTTTCCTGCAATGATTTCATCTCCTCATTCATAGCGGCTTTCCATCTTGGGTCAGCTAAGGCTTCCTGCACATTGTTAGGAATAGATACAGTAGATAACTGATTTACAAATGACTGATTTGATTCTGACAAACGATGGTTAGACACATAATGACTCATGGGATATCTAACTTTACTAGAAAGTTCAGGTTCATATGTGGGTTTAGGGATACCTCTGGTGAGACGCTGCGGTAGCTGTTTTCTAGATGGTTCAGGAACATCCTCAGTAAGCGATTGGTGTGGTGTATTGGCTGCCTGTGGGGTGAGAGACTCAGACGAAGGTGGAGCCACAACTTCTGTTTCTGGGTGTTCATCACTATTTTGATCCAAGGTTATATCATACACCTCCAATTCACCCACTTCTTGATTAATAGGTTCAGAGAGTTCCACTTCTTTAGAGATGTCTAAGTTACCCACATCTTCAGAGATGTGAACATCAACATCTTCAGAGATGTGATCATCATAGTGTAGAGTCTGAATTTCCTTCTGGTACTCCCCCTGAAGTTCAGGCTCAGAGGAAAAATACATCGAGTCTTCATGAAAAACTACATCCAATGTAATAAACATTCGTTGGGTTGGAGGATGATAGCATCGGTACCCCTTTTGATAAGTAGCATATCCTAGAAAGACACATCGCAGTGCTCGAGGAGATAACTTGTTGCGCTGATGCTTATGGAGGTGTACAAATGCTACACAACCAAAGACGTGAGGAGGTAAATTTGGTACAGCTGGAGCAACAACCGCCTCAGCGAGAACCTGGGATGGTGTCTGGAAATCAATAGTGCTGGAGGGTACCCGGTTAATCAAATATGCTGCAGAGGTAAGTGCTTCACCCCAATAAGACAACGGCATATGGGCTTCTATCAACGAAGCACGGACAACCTCCAACAAGTGACGATTTTTTCTCTCAGCCACCCCGTTCTGCTGAGGTGTATTGGAACAAGTAGTTTGATGTATAATTTGTGTGCTTCCAGATACTGCTGAAGTTCAGAACTCAAATATTCACCTCCATTGTCACTACGGAGAACCTGAACTTGTGCATTGTACTGAGTACGAACCATGTTATAAAATTTTTGAAATAACAAGTTCACTTCACTTTTAGACTTCATTAAGCACACCCAAGTCATTCTGGTACAATCATCAATAAAAGTAACAAACCAACGTGATCCACCCAATGTAGTGACTTTGGACGGACCCCAAACATCAGAATGTATGACCATAAAAGGAACTAGACTTTTATTCAAAGTTAATGGAAAAGAAGCACGATGGCTTTTTGCAAGTTCACAAACTTCACACCGGAAGCTAGAAACAACAAATTTTGCAAATAAACTAGGAAATAATTTCTTCAGGTAACCAAAGGAAGCATGCCCCAGACGTCGATGCCATAACCAGATTTCAGATTTATGCTTCTCCCCCTCAGAGTTATCCACCATTAGAGCTTGACGCAGTTTGTCCGAACTCTTTGACACCAAGTCCAAGTAATACAACTTCCCTCGCCTAACACCACAACCAATCGTTTGCCTCGTTCGGATGTCCTTAAACACACAAAAATCAGGCCAGAAAATTACAACACAAAGTAAAGCAGCGGTGATTTGGGAAACTGACAACAAATTGTAATCCAAAGATGGAACAACTAAAACAGAATCTAGATTCAAAGTATCAGTGAGAGGTAAGGGTCCTTCTCCGATAACTGGGGCCGAAGAGCCATTGGCAGTGGAAACAAATTTTTGTGAGGACGGTTTAAGAGATGAGACCTGTCTAGAATCAAACATCATATGATCCGTAGCACCGGAATCAATTATCCATGCACTATTAGAAACAAGTGCAGACATATTTAAAAACTTACCACCATTACCTGCCGCTGTTGCTAATGCTGAGATCTGTCCAGCAACATCATCCTCTGTCTTTGTTTCAACAAACGCAGCACTGGAGGTCTTTTTGGAATTCTTCTTCCGTGAATCGCGGCTACGATCCCACCATTCTGGATACCCCACAAGTTCAAAGCAGTGACTTTTGGTATGACCAGTTTGATTGCAATGGGTGCATTTGTAGGTGGATTTATCGGCACCATTAGTGATCTTAGGCGTGCTTTGAGAAGGCCGGTTCTGATTAGATCGGTTTTGGGTCACCATGGCTGAAGCTTCAGCCTTTTCTGGTTCTCCAATCATCGTTGTGCGTCGAACAGATTCACGGCGGACCAATGCATAACATGCTTCTAATTCAGGAATAGGATCCTTTCTCAAAATTTCACCGCGGACTTGTTCGAAGTCACCATCTAATCCAGCAAGAAAAATATGCACCCTTTGTCGCTGAACTGATTTTCGGTAAGATTCAACATCGTTCTCACTTTCCATGATCACCTTATCACGATGATCCAACTCACCAAAAATCTCGGTTAATTCTCCATAATACACAGAGAGTGTTCTGCCATTCTGTTTGGCAGAGAAAGCCCTCTGATTCAAGACAAATACCTGCAGTTCATCTGCTCCATCATAAAAAGCCTTAGAAAGGGCTTTCCAAATATCTCGAGCAGTGGGTAAGCGAATGTATCGCTTCATAATTTCTGGGGACATAGACATCAACAGCCATCTCTTGA
This sequence comes from Sequoia sempervirens, assembly GCA_007258455.2. Classification (NCBI taxonomy): domain Eukaryota; kingdom Viridiplantae; phylum Streptophyta; class Pinopsida; order Cupressales; family Cupressaceae; genus Sequoia; species Sequoia sempervirens. Next base: position 10,414 of record VDFB02198480.1, on the reverse strand, counting down.
CCTTTTGATTGTCTGCATACCACTTCTCATATCCATCATCCTTCTCGGTAGGTGGTTGTGAATTACCACGAATGAAAGAGAGTTTCTCCTTCTCAGCAATATGCATCTCCATGATTTGAGACCACAAATCATAGTTTGTTTCATCAAGTACAATCCCTGCATTGAAGGATGAACCTTCGGATTGAATAATAATGGGAGCAGATTTGGGCTGAAATACTTCCGAATTTGAATCGCCCATGGTTCAATGAAGGGGAAACAAATGATTCAAATTTCAAAGCTCTGATACCAACTTAAAAATAGAAACTGAGAAGAATATTTTTCATTCTTATTATTTACAATGAATCTATACAGGTTCATATACATCTCTAGATCCTACAATCATGTTGTGTGCGTTATGCATACAGCTACACTACAGGATAGGAAAGTATCCGAAAACAGTTAAGGAAAAATCAGAAGACAGTTTAGGAAAGAATCAGAATATCGCAACAAATCACAAAAATAATAATATCGCAACATATTCTTCATAACTATTGCTGCAGTTAACGCGATCGCCAGAAGGTGAAAGAGAGAGATTGAATTATTTATAGCACATATCTGTATTTCTCCTCCAAGGGGCGAAGTGCGAATATAATGGGTAGCTCGGCGCTTATGAAATTGGCTATAGCTTTCATCCTTCTTCACGTTATCTGCATTGTCCATGTCTCCGGCAGAGACAATCTCTATGCACATATTGCAAATAAGCAGTACTGCGTGCTAAGCTCATCTCAAACATGGAGAAGAGTGGTCATCTTGTTCATCAAACCCGAGTTCGCGACATTCCGACAAAAGATGCTGCCACCAAAGAGGAAGCCATGATCTTGTTCTTCTCAGCTTCCTATTTTTCTTACTATATGCATAATTTTCTATTTAAATATTCAATTTGTTAGAGATGAAGAACAACACCAATAACTACACTAGTTGTAATTAACTGTAATGTTTTAATAAATAATAATTTCTATATTATAAGAATAGAATCTTATTCCTCGGAAAAATTGAGGAAGAGTAAATATTCAATATTTTGGGGATAAAAAATCACAATTATGTAAATTTCATGATTAAATTTGGTGCTTTTCTTATTGTGATGGTTTTTTTTGTTTGTCTAAGTATCTTGTACAAGTTGTTTTGTGCTCTTCCTATAGCATATTTAAATGCACATTATTTCACTTATGGTACTCTCTCTGGTTATTTATTTCTATCTTTTTCTTTGCCTTCCTTGGGCCTTGCTTGTTTTTGTTACTACATGTTCTTTTAACATCTTCATTATCACTACAAAGGCATCAGGGGCATCGCAAAAGCCATGTTTACAAATTTATAGCATGCTAAGATAGTACCTCATTTCCTTACAAGAAGGGTTTTCATTATAAATATATGCAATGTCTTCATGAGAAAGAGGAGTAGATCTATATACCTTTTCACACTACCACATCTTGAGATACAACTTTGTGGCACAATCTAATAGAATGGTAGGTGGTAGAATACAAGTTTGGCAGAATACAAAGTTTGTAGAGATATAATAGTACTATTTTGTGAATTTATGTTAATGGGTTACCAATTACAGACAAATAACTAACAACTAGAAATAACTCCAAGTTGAAGGATCTTAAAGATCATTCCTATATTAACATGTCCTCATCAATGTGCCATTGTTTTGGCGCACAAACATGTGCCTCCATATTTCCTAAAGCCTTGTGCCAACACCTAAAGAACGGGAGCATCGACATAAGTGATAAAATACTTATTATTATAATGTACAATTAATGGACCATTGTTTATGAGTAGATAGGTTCATCTTCAACTTTGTGCTTAATTAGACTCTAGGGGGTTTTTCCGAAAGGTATCCTCAATAAGGCTTCTATTGACAATGATGAACAAGACTAAACTAATTGTAACCCTACCCAATGTACACTTGACCCCACAATTTGTCACTAGGCTAAAGACTACCTACATGGAACATGTAAGAAATACCATTACAAGAACCGGTACAAGAAACAACCAAACCCACGATCGTAATGGCCTAGAAAGGCACAAGGAGAGCACTTTACCTTGAAGGTTTGAATGTGACCATCACTACAACTAAACGACTTGGACTTTCTGAACCAATGCCTCTTTATCAGCAAAAACATTATTATTGATTACAAGAGGTATAGCCTTTATGTTTTATAGAGTAAGTGGTATTAAAATTTTATCAAATCTTCAAATTAGAGTGGCAAATATTTTTATCCAATCCAATTAAATCTATTTTCCAATAGTGACTTAGCAAATGAATACATTATTATTGATTACAAGATGTATATAACCTTTGTGTTTTATAGATAATTAGTATTAAATATACATCAAATATTCAAATTGGAATATTGAATATTTTATATCGGCCAATTGATCTAGTGGAAGTGAAAATATAACTCCATATGAACTAGAGGTTTAAACAAGAGAGTGGATAAGATATAAAAGAGAAAAGGAAAGAGAAGAAGAATATATGGATAGTTCTATTTGAAATGGATATATATAATTCTAAGTGATAAGACTGATAAGTTGAAAATATTTATACTAGCTCTAATTGAGAAAATTGGAATGTAAATTGTTCATGAGGAAGAAAATGAACTAGAGAAGGTTGATTAATGTTATCAGATTTCCACAATCCATGAACTATTGTTGTTGTTTCTAGATTTTATTGTATAAGATTTTTAGCATCAAAAGTCTTGATCACACTTTGTGTTCCATCATCAAGATGTTAGAGAGTTCAAGGATATTTTATAGAAAAGGTTGAGTTCAATCATGGAGAAGATTCATTTCATAGTAGGAATTTCTTCAAGGTTGAAGCAAAGATTGCATATAGTCCTATGAAAAAGAGATAATTGATAAGAAACTTATCCATTGTATCCCTCAAATGGAAACCTATACTTGAGTTTTATAAATATCAACCTTCATCAAGAAACTTTATTTATTAGACTTAAACTAGTTTATCATGCCATGATTAATGTCCTTGGAATGCAGAGAGGTACCTTAGATTTCCAACAGATAACAATTCAAATGTTTGTTAAAAACTATTTTTTAATTGATATGTTATGAGGAGGACCCTGCTATGCAATGAAAATAGAGAAGAAGATAAAAAACCACAATACAATAGAGAAACACTTTTAAGAAAAACCTAACAAGGAAAAAGAAAACTAATTATATTATATCTAGAGAAGGATTACAATACAAACATATAACTGCCATGGATATATTTGATATTTAGAGACAATGTAACAACATAATGGGCTACAATAAAAACATCATGCATGTTTTATTACAAGCATCCAACATATAGACCAAGGAGATCCTTAAACAACACATGGTTTCTCAAAGATATGGACTTAGTATCATGATCTATGTCTTGGTCCAACTAGTCCAAGTAGGAACCATTTTCCCCTCTCTAAGAATAACTCCTCCCATTATAAAATATAACTCCTAAAATTTAGATTATATCCTACAAACTTGGTCGCTCCGATTTTGTCTATTAAATCCTTTTACAATATGTGCTTTTATGCATCCCCTAAATAGTAATCAAGATGCTCCACCTAGTCTTTAATATAACTCAGTCTATCAATACTCTTTTAATGCAATTTAGACACATTGTAGATCATTGTACATATATTAAACGATGACATAGATACTCTTACACATTATTTGATGGAATTACATACACTCTTACACATGCCATATTATACAATCCAGGTGGCATGATGCATCATATAAGAAATCTCAATATTCCTCAAAGGATTGATACATATACCAAAGGGACTATAAATAACAAAATAATAAAATAGATTATTTTTACAAGTTCTTTTAAGGTTTACAATACATATAGTCATTAAATATTCATCAATAGATTGGAGGCCTAGAAATCCTCCCTAGGCATTGCATTTTAAAAGGTTTCCCTTTCAGAAAAATATCTCAAAAAGGAGTTATATTCCCCACTCTCCTTATTATTATGACCAATTAAAGTTTAAGGATCTCTTGTGGTCCATAAAGTATGAAAGAATTTTGAAGCAAATAAGTTGTTACTAAAGTGAGTTGGTGATAAATTCTTAATGGGAAATTTCTACGTACGACGAAAGCTAAGAAATGGCTGACTTGAGCTTCGTTACATCTTAGAAATTTCTTACATCCTGAAAATTAACGGCTGACTTGAGCTTCGTTAGATTCCTCACCGTTTGTCGTACGTAGACAGATATCTGACTTTCAAAGAAAGTACCCGCCGTCTCAAACGAAGCTCTATTTCGGTATCCGACTTTCTGGGTATATATGTGTCCTTTCTTCTTTGAATCAGTGTACTTTCTTCTCTGAATCAGTGCACATTCTTCTCTTCAAACGAAGCTCTCTTACGGTATCTGACTTTCAGTGATATATTTGTGTTATTACTTCTCTTAATCAGCATCCATTCATATCTATTCGGTATCCGACTTTCTGTCTTCTTTCTTTGAATCTTTAGAGCACACATCGGTGTTCATTTTTCTTTATAAGTATCAAGTTGCAATATTACTCTGTGTGAAGGTGAAAGAGATAGATTGAATGATTACAGTACATATCTGTGCTTATTCTTCTCTATAACTATCAAGTTGCAGTTAACGCATAAGTTGAGAAGCTGAAAGAGAGAGAGATTGAATCATTACAACACATATCTGTGTTTCTCCTCCAAGGGGCGAAGTGCGAACATAATGGGTAACTCGGTGCTTATGAAATTGACTATAGCTTTCCTCCTCCTTCACGTTATTTGCATTGTGCATGTCTCCGGCAGGGACAATCTCTATGCACATATTGCAAGTAAGAAGTACCGTGCTAAGCTCATCTCAAACGTGGAGAAGACAAAAGATGCTGCCCGAAGAAGAAGAAGAAGGCATATGCGTAGACGCCCTGATTCGGTCGTGTGGCCATCGTCTTGTTCTTCTCCTTCCTATTTTTCTTACTATATGCATAATTTTATATTTAAATATTCAATTTGTTAGAGATAAAGAACAACACCACACAAGTTGTAATTAACTGTAATGTTATAATAAATAATAATTTCTATTTTTTAAGAATAGAATGTCATTGCTGGTAATAATTGAGGAAGAGCAAATATTCAATATTTTGAAGATAACGAATTACAATTATGTAAATTTCATGATTAAATTTGGCGTTTTTTTAATTGTGATGTTTTTTGTTTGTCTAGATATCTTGTGAAGTCATTTCTTTTGTGTTCTTCCTACAACTTATTTTAATGCAGATTCTTTCATTTATGGTACTATCTAGTGTTAATTTTTTCTATCTTTCCTAACATTCCTTGTACCTTAAGATGCCCCCTAGCGCCTTCTTATATCTCTTTCTCACCCTCCCTTGCTTGTTTTTGTTACTATGTGTTCTTTTAACATGTTCATTATCACTACAAAGGCATAAGGGGCATTACAAAAGCCATGGTTACAAATTTATATCATACTAAGATAATATTGCATTTCCTTATAGGTAGGGTTTTCATTATAAAATATATGCAGTGTCTTCATGGGAAAGAAGCACATATCCATATACCTTTTTACACCACTATATCTTGAGATAAAACTTTGTGGCACAATCTAATAGATTGGTAAAGTGGTAGAATACAAAGTTTGTGATAGCAAAGTCACCACCTCACAAAATTCAAAAAAATTAGAGTAGGAGATGCCCTAAGGTAAAAATATCTTATGGGTTGTCTTTCATTAGTATATTTTTCAAAGAACGTTAATTATTTAATATATCCCTTACAACGACACTATTTTGTGAATTTATGTTAATGGGTTACCAATTATAGACAAACAACTGACAACTAGAAATAACTTCAAGTTGAAGGATCTTAAAGATCATTCCTATATCAATATGTCCTCATCAATGTGCCATTATGTTGGTGCTCAAACATGTGGCTCCATATTTCCTAAAGCCTTGTGCCAACACCTAAGGCTAGGGAGCATCAACATAAGTGATGGGAAAGACTTATTATTAAAATGTGGCATTAATGGACCATTGATTATGAATAGATAGGTTCATCTTCAACTTTGTGCTTAACTAAACTCTAGAGGATTTGTTCTAAAGGTATCCTCAATAAGGCTTATATTGACAATGATGAATAAGACTAAACAAATTGTAGCCCTACCCAATGTACACTTGACCCCACAATTTGTCACTAGGCTAAAGACTACCCACATGGAACATAAGAAAGATCATTACAAAATAGTTTGAAAAAAATATAATTTGTCACACATCCATCTAACTTTAGTTACATCTATACCATTAATTATGACAAGGGAGGATGCGCAATTAGGTTCAAGAAGCCCTCTAAATAGTCATAGACTACCATAGAGACATATGTTCATAAGCATTGCGCTTAGGATATAACCTTCCTAAGAGTTACTAAGAGTATCTCAACCCTTTGTAGACAAAATTTGCATCATTTGATTCCTAGTAATAATCTAAGACACTAATGCAACTATAAAATTATCTCAAAGACCCACAAAATATTTCATGTGGTTATGTATATATAACATTCAACACTAGAGATCTTGGAGGGGTATTTCCCATATATATAAAATTATATTCATCCTCTAAAATGCCCATGTGGTTGTTTTAGAGGAATGGGACCATCAAGAAGAGAGATACAACCAGGATCACACAAGATATGGTCCACAAAGGTAAACACCCCATACCCTCATTAGTGCAAGTAAGCAAAGACATCTAGCTTTAAGGAGAAAAAAACCACTAGGTTAACTATAAATTAAACTATGTCCGAATCAGAATCGGGTTTGACTTCAAAACTTGATTAAGGAAAAAATAATTCAATAAAACACTATTAAACCAATTGGAAGCAATAGATATCATAGTTACAAATCTAAATTCGAAAAAATTAGAATTTTATCCTTCATGGAAAAAAAGGTTGTGTTATATGGTGAGGGTCACTCCTTAAAATGGTGTTTAATGTATTAGAAAAAAAAAACTAATTTTTGAAGGATATGGAAAAAGAAGTACAATTTGATTCCAAAAATTTTGAAAAAATATATTTAGAATCTAAAAGACAAAATTTCACAAATCACTGTAGTTTACATCACCCTAAATTCCTCAAGCTTAGTTTAGCTGCTATGTAAGGGTTCGAAAAGTGAAGATTAGCTAGGAAAAATCAATTCGTTGTCCAGCTTAGCCAAAAATTGTGAACTAGCATTGTGGGATCAAATTCCTTTATACTAGCTCTACTTGGAGAAAAATTCTGAAATGAAAACTGTTCTTATGGGAAGAAAATGAAATCTAGAGAAGGTTGATTAATGTTATTAGATTTACAATCTATGAACTATTTTTTTGTTTCTAGATTTGATCGTATAAAGACTTTTAGCACGAAAAGCTCTGAATCACACTCTCTGTGTCTCTATCATCAAGATGTTAAAGAGCTCCAAGAGAGATTTGATAGAAAAGGCTGAGTTCAAACATGGAGAAGATTCATTTCATAAGTGAATTTCTTCAAGGTTGAACCAAAGATTGTATATAGCCCAATGATAAAGAGATAATTGATAAAAAAAAGTCATCCATTGTATCCCTTGAATGGAAACCTATACTTGAGTCTTACAAATATCAACCTTGATCAAGAACCTTAATTTACCAAACTTAAACTAGTTTGTCATGTCATGGTTAATGTCCTTTGGATGTAGAGGTACCTTAGATTTTCAATAGATAATAATTCAAAAGTTTGTTGAAAAATATTTTTTATTTAATATGTTATGATGAGGACCCTACTATTTAATGAAAATAGAGAACGAGATAAAAAAAATCATAATACAATAGAGAAACACATTGAATAAAAACCTAACAAGGAAAGAGAAAACTAATTATACTATATCTAGAGAATGATTACAATACAAACATATAACTTCCATGGATATATTTGATATCTAGAGAGATAATGTAACAACATAATGGGCTACAATAAAATCATCATGTACATGTTCTTATGCTATCCAATTTCTCAAAGATATGGACTTAATATCATGATCTTAGCGCTCATCCAACTAGTCCTCAAGCTTAGAACCATTTCTCTCCAAGAATAATTCCTCCCATTATCAAATATAACTCCTAAAATTTATATTATATCCTACAAACTTGGAAGTCCAATTTTTTCTATTAAATTCTTTTACAATCTATACTTTTATGCATGATCTAAATAGTAATCAAGATGTTGCGCCTAGTCTTTAATGTAACTCCATATATCAATACTCTTATGATGCAATTTAAACACATTGTCGATCATTGTACACATATTTTACAATGACATAGATACTCTTACACATTGTTTGATAGCATTAGATACTCTCTTGAACATTTCATATTATACAATACAAGTGGCATGATGCATCATATAATAAATCTCAATATTCCTCAAAGGGTTGATACATATTCCATGAGGGGCTATAAATAACAAAATAGATTATTTTTCCAAGTTCTTTTAAGGTTTACAACACATATAGTCCTTAAATATTCATCAATAGATTGGAGGCCTAAAGATCCTCCCTAGGAATTATATTTTAGGAGGTTTTTGTTTCAAAAAATAATCTCAAAAAGGAGTTATATTCCCCACTCTCATTATTATGACCAATTAAAGTTTAAGGATCTCTTGTGGTCTATAGAGTATGAAAGAATTTTAAAGCAAATAAGTTGTTACTAAAGTGAGTTGGTGATAATTTCTAAATGGGTCTATCTTGAACAATGAACACAACCTTTAGTGGTTCCCAATAGTCAATAGCTTTAATCTTCGCTTGGTTTAAAATTTGTGAATTAATGGTTTCAAACTTCACTACAAAGTTATTCATACTATCATTGATCTAGTCTCTTCTAGAGATCAAATCCCTTGGTAATTCCTTCGATAAAATTTGAAAGTTCCCAACAAAAATATATTGTGTATTTGAGCATATAGCATATTTTGTTTGATGTGATGCACATCATAAGTTGCATTAGCAACCACCTTTTGTTTGGTAAAAATACTAGCAATGCAATTTTGAAATTTATTTCAAGAATTATACAATTGAGATGATGTGTAAAGTTCTTATCCCTTTCTCTTCTCCTCTTAGTAAACTCAATCATTACTATGATTATAATTCTTCTCCTCAAACCTCCCTCTATTGGCTTAAGAAAAAAATTCACTCTAAAATCAAGGTTAGAAATTTCAATTTCATTTGATGTTTGGTTTATTAATCATTTCCTTTAGGAAAAAGGATACTTTTAACTATCATTGCTCATCCAAAGTATCCCACTTGTGATAAACTTAATCCCTTCAAGCTCCTTTTTTGGACTTGCCCATAGGCCCAAAGCAGAAAAAAGATTTATTTATTTATTGCCTCAACAGAGAGAGGCAACGAAACCAAAGACTTGCGTCTGTGGTAGAAAATTGTGCATAAAGTAAGAAAAATATGAAGCAGAAGAAGAAGATCATGGTCACACAACTTGAACTGAATCAGGGCGTCCGCGCCTATGGCGTCTTCTTTTGTGGGCAGCATCTTTCGTCTGGAATGTCGCCGCCACAGCTCGGTTTTGATGGACATGCTGACCCTCTCTTCTCCACGTTTGGAACGAGCTTGTCGTCATAACTCTTACTTGCCATATGTGTATGGAGAGTCTGTCTACCAGAGGCAGTGAAAATACACATAACGTAAAGGAGGAGGAAAACTACAGTCAATTTCAGAAGCGCCGAGCTGCCCATTATACTCGCAATTCACCCCTTGGACGAGAAACCCAGGTGCTGTAATGATTCGATCTTTCTTTGAGCTTCTCAACGGCTACGTTACATTACAACTTGATGTGTATTGTAATGATTAGATCTATCTCTTTCAGATTCACAACGGCTACGTTATGCTGTGACATAGAATTTATAGTAAAAAAAACACACTTTCTTCGAAAATACGGCTGCGTTATCTACACGGCAGGTACTTCATTCGAATATCAAATACTCTACTCTCCTGGAAATTAATCTATAATTCAACCATTCTTTACGATCTAGTCGACAAGTATGACCATTTCATAGGCTCATAGCAAAGTGACTTCCTGGAAATTTCTTCGAAAATGAGCGCTCTCAAAATGGGAACCGACTAACTTGAGAAACAAGACAAGTCCATTCGTGCCCATCGTCTAATGGAAACCGGCATCGTAGCTTCAAAAGGCAGTTCGTCGAAATCCAACTTAGTTGAGTTGGGAAATTATAATTCACGTATTTCTCTGCACTTTACACATCAACGTTGGTTTAGATTGTAGACAATGTGTTTGCCGACAAAGGTAATGACAATGGCAGGTGCTTACATTAAGGTCAAACATATGTTGTCTTGGATAACTCATGAATATACCTGTGGGTGCA
>VDFB02198479.1:0-13038 GCA_007258455.2 Sequoia sempervirens | reverse complement strand
ATTTTGCTACAATTTATGTGCAAGCATTATTGTGGGAGTTTCTTTTAGTGAAAGAGAGAGAATCACTTTGGTGAGTTAATTTTGTTGAGAATTTTAGAGCAACTGGAGTTTAGTTGAGCATAGAAGGAATAGCATTTGTGATTGTGGAGGCTAGGGTTGGAAAGCAACAATATTAGTTGGAACTCTATATCTAGGCATGCTGATTTCTATTCCCCCATTATTTATGTTTGAAAGGTTATTTTGATTATAATGCCTATGTTTGGAAAGATTTCCTTTTGAATGCATGATATGCTTGATCTTATGAACCTAGTTATTTCCTTGTTTTGGAATAATCTTTGGGAATGCATTATATGCTTGTTCTTATGAACTTAGTTACTTCCAAGTATGGAATCTTCTTGTGAGATTCTTGTTTGAGTCTTGAATAAGAGAAACCCTATTATTGGGATTACATTTATATTATGTGAAGTATGTGTGGCTTAAATGCTATTAGAACTATATTTAGTTCGTTAAGTCTATATGGATAATGCATGATGTGGAATATGTTGCTATCTTATAGTGCTTATATGAAAATGTCATTTTGAACTTAAGTGGTTAGTATGGTTATTCTTGGGGTTAGATAAATCCATGGGAAAGGGGGTAACCTAGCTAGACACTAGTATGTGTACATTTATGATTAGTGTGGTTATACCTGGGGTTAGAGAAATCCATGGGAAAGGGTGTAACCTAGATAATCAGTTTGTTATGAACTTGGATATTCCTGGGGTTAGGGTAATCCATGGTTAAGGGAATTACCTTGTTAAACATTTGTTATGTTATCGCCATAGATTGAATGTGTTTTGTTTATGATCAATACCAAATCGAGCTTAAGGGTGGGTGGACAGATGACTCTCACTCGAAGTACTGGGTGTTGAATTCTTTGGCCAAAGTAGTGTAAGTAGCCACTGTTTACACTGTCAGTTCACTGTGATCCATGATTGCATTCTAGGCAAGGAAACCAATGTATGGTGGCTCTAGATATGTAGGACGCAACACTATGCTTAGGAAGGTCAAGATTATGGGGTTACCAAACCAATCTCTTCATTGAAGGGTAGGGCCATCTTACTAGTTAGGTAGATGTGTGAGGGACTGCAGTAAGTCCATGGTTGGCGGAAAAGTGCTCGAGTGATGCTCTTCCTCATACAATTGGTGACTAGGATTTGAGGATGTAGCGCTAGTTTGTGGACACCTAAAATGTATGCACCAATGATGGCAACATCTAGGAGGTATGCACCAACATTGGGGACATCTAGATCGGTGTTTTCTATTTATATATTTTTATCAATGAGCTCATAGATGCTATGTTTGTAAACATGTAACTCTATTCTTATTGAGAAATTGTATATGGGAAATATTTTCATGAGATTATGTAATGTGAAATCGTTACTTGACTTATTGAAATGAATCTTTAGTATGCAATGGGAAAGCTTGAAATGGTTATGTTTCAAATGTGCATCTTATTATTCACCTGTAAAGGAAAAAAAAAGTTTATTTCTCATAATGTCAGTAGCATAAACTTTAACTTGTGAGTAAAACACAACAAAAAGCAGAGAACAATGGGCTCATTACATGTGGTATCAGAGCTACTAAGTTCAATACTAGAACCTATGTGCTTGCTATGATTTCATCCAACATTATATGATTCTAATGTTTGGAATTCTTGTACGAGGATGGTATGTCTCAAGAAATTCAGTAATCGAGAATGAGCACTACCTAAAGTCTAGGAAAGAACGGGAATCCATTGTTCAAACCATAGAGGGAACCAATTACAAAAATATTATTTGGCTGAGTGACACTGAGACTTTTAGTCATGCTTTATCTCGCATCCATCAAGAAAGAAGGAGGATGTGTGAGGTTGTTAACTATGTATCTCATGTCTCTCTTACCAAGTCAAACTCTTTATCACTTTTTAAGGATATGACCTCAAAATGCAATGCTAGTCTTGCAATGATATTTACGGACCCTCATGTTCTTCCTATGGTGGAAGTTATTGTAATAGCCTCAAGTGGTGAATCAGAGGGATATGTCCCCTTAAACCATGTATCTAAGGATAGGTCTAAGGGTTATTTCCCTTTTGATGATATATGTGAACAAAAATCTGAGGGGTATACTCCACTTCGTTATGTATCGGAGAGTGAATATAAGGGATACTCTCCCCTAGACTATTTGAATAGTCATTCCATGTAAATGCTAGGATATTGAAATCTTATTGATATAAATGAAAATCATGTTTTGGCAAAAAAATTATGTATGAGTTCTTTTAAAACTTCATATATATGAATATTTTTTCTTTGGAAATGTTTTAAATGTTATGTAAACATTCCTAGAATCTTATTGAAAATGAAACCTCTAGGTGTAAAGTTTTTGGTCGAAAATGGTTAGAACTAGAACTAAGCTTGGGGGAGGCAATGAAGTAGGCCAAGGAGCAGAAAATTTAGTGGCTAAATTGAACCGTATTTTAGACATGATGGATGAAACAAGGGAAAGAATAGGAAACCTTAAGCAAGAGGTAAGGGGAAAAGAAATTGAGGAATAATAAGTTCTTAATAATGATGAAGAAGGGGAAAATTCTCATGATCATACTTAGTCTAGTGAACATGAGGATGGTGAATCGCAGTCTAGATCAGAGGGAAGCAAATGGAAATGACTTGCTAGTGAGCTATCTTGAGACATGAGAAAGATCACTCCTCTAAAGTTCGAAGGAAGTACTAGTGGGGATGTGGCTGAGGCATGGCCTATAGAGATGGAAAAGTATTTTGAAATCAAAAATTACTTTAAGGTTACTAAAGCCGTTTGGGGAGCTTTCTAATTGGCTGGTGAAGCATCCAACTAGTGGATGAATAAAAAGATGGAGCTTGGGCTAAGTTCCTTAAGGCTCACTTGGAGTGAATTTGTGGAGATTTTCTAGAAATGATGGTTGCCTCAACTCTTTTATGATGAAAAATCTTATTGACTTCTAGAACCCGAGGCAAGGAGATTCCTCAGTTAACGAATATTGGAAGAAATTCACTTGTCTCCTAAGGTACATACTAGTGTACCAAAAGGACGAGCGGTTTTGCATAAAGAAGTTTATCATGGGCCTCAATGCCCAAATAGGTGGAGAGGTAGACATGCATAGTCCTGCTACCATAGACTTGGTGTACGAGAAAGCCATTAAGCAAGACTAAAGGCTTAAATCTATCTTAAACTACCGTGAAAAGAATTGTAAGAAGTTCAATTGGTCACAAGCCAATCAAGCTTCGAAGAAGCCTAGTGAAGGGAAAAATACCAATGGAAAGGGGACAAAGGATCCCATAATAGGTAGAATAATTCAAGAAGGGACCATAGGGGGAACAACAACAACAACAATGTTGGTAGGAATGAAGGCAGTTTTGGAAGGCCTGCAACAAGGATTCGTCCGTTGAGAGGATGTTATACTTGTGGTGGAGACCACTTTGTAAATTAGTATCCCAACAAACCACTAGGGATGCAACCACAAGGGAATTAATTACATTCTCAATGAGAAGCATTCTAGCAGAGGATTCATGCTGCATTGGACAACTGACAAGCTGAGTACCAGATCACTACTATGGAAATATCAGGTACTTTGTTTGGTACACCTATTTCCATTCTTATTGATACAGGTGCCACTAAAAAATTTGTTTCACCTAGTATATTTAGTAAAATTTCTAGAAAATCTAGCTATATGGAAAAGTCTTGGATGGTTGAATATGCAAACCAGACAAGAGCTAGGGTGGAGCAATGTCTATTCGAAGAAAGGGTTGAACTTTCAAGTTTCTCTTTGGAAGTGAATTTGTATGTAGCACCCCTATATTCCTATGATGCCATTTTAGGGATGAATTGGTTGTGGAAGCATAGAGCCAAAGTAGATTCTCGTGCAAAAATAGTGGAATGTTTAGATGATCTAGGAAACTAGGTGTTCTTACAAGGAACACCAAGAGAAGTTAAGTTGTGGTAGATCTCCTCCATACAAATGCATAGGGTGAAGAAGAAAAGTTGTCAACTCTTCATTGTGAAAATAGAGAAACTTGAGGAATGTAATGAGTTTATTTCTCAAGATGATGTTGTATATTATGGACCTCAAGACCCCAAAGAAGCTAAAGAAGGTGAGGTAATGGAACATGGGGAAACAAATATGGTGAAATATCCTATTCTATACAAATTTGTAGATGTATTTCCAGAGGAATTACCTAGATTACCTCCCAAAAGAGTGTTTTATTTCTCCATGGACATAATTCTAGGGTTGGAGCCTATATCCAAAGTGTCATATAGGATGACCACAATAGAATTAATGGAGTTAAAATCCTAAGTGGAGGAATTATTGTCCAAGGGACTGATTAGACCCAATGTTTCACCCTACGGAGCACCTATAATATTCATGAAGAAGGATGGAACATTGCTCTTGTGCATTGATTATCATTTTATTAATAGGAAAATGATAAAGAATAAGTATACATTGCCACATATCAATGATCTCTTTGATAAAATTGGAGGATCGACAGTATTTTTGAAAATTGGTCTATGATCAAGTTATCATCAACTGAGGATCAAGGATGAAGATATATTTAAAACAACTTTTAGGACAAGGTATGGCCATTATGAGTTCACGGTCCTACATTTTGGATTAGAAAATGCACCTACAACATTCATGAATTTAATGAATAATGTATATAGAGACTACTTGGACTAGTTTATGTTGGTCTTTTTGGATGATATTCTTATCTATTCCAAGAATGAAGAAGAGCATCTCAAAAATTTAGAGATTGTTCTCCAATGATTAAGAGAGCATAATTTGTATAGAAAACTCTCTAAATGTGGTTTCTTTTAGAAATAAGTACACTATATAGGTCATGTGATTTTAGTTGATGGGATTGTGGCAGCTAAAACAAAAGCAGTGCTAGAATGACCAGTGCCTAAGAATGTGTCAGAAGTTAGAAGTTGTATGGGTCTAGATGGTTACTATCAAAAGTTTATTGCAAAATTTTCTAGGATATCTTTTCCCATTACCTCCTTATAGAGAAAAGGGAAGAAGTTTGAGTGGGAGAAGAAATTTCAAATGGAATTTGATCAACTCAAGAAGTTGACCACAACTCTGATACTAAAGGTACCAGATCCAAAGGGTAATTTTATAGTCATCACCAATGCATCAGGAGAAGGTTTGGGTAGATTATTGATGTAGGTTGGGTGAGTCATAGGCTATGAATCGAGGAAGCTAAAGCCTTATCAACAAAATTATGCTTCACATGATTTGGAATTAATAGTTGTTGTTCATGCATTATAGATGTGGAGACACTATCTATTCAGAAATCCTTTTGAACTAAAGACCAATCATCACAGTCTAAAGTACTTTTTTACTTAACCGAATTTGAATGCAAGAAAAAGAAGGTTGTTAGAATTGATATTTGATTATGATTTCAACATCAACTATATCAAGTAGAAGGCATATCTCCTCAATGATATCAATTCAAACCAATTTCAAGGGTTGAGTGTTGCAAGAGTCCAAGGGTGATGAATACTATGAGCAAGTCAAGTAATCACTCATAGATAATCCACAAGAGCCAAGGTATGAGGGATTTCACTTTGAACCTGATGGTTTTCTAAGGTTTAAAGGGAGAATCTACATACCTAATTCTATGGAATTAAGGAATTTAGTGTGGAAAGAATTTCATGCTGCACCATATTTTGAACATCTTGGTGTGACTAAGATGTTGGTTGATGTGAAACCATTATATTTCTAGAAAGGAATGAAAGGAGATGTTACAATATTTGTGGCAAGATCTTTATAATTTCAAAGAGTGAAGGTAGAGCAACATCACCCTGTAGGTATTTTGTATCCTCATGAAGTTCTTGAAAGTAAATGGAAAATCATTAGCATGGATTTTGTGCAAGGTCTTCCAATGTCAAGTAATAAGCACAATACCATTCTAGTAGTGGTGGGTAGGCTTACAAAGGTGGCTCATTTTATACCAGGGAATTTGGCGGATAGAGCTCCTATTATAGCTCAGAAGTTCATTCAAGAGGTATTTAGGTTGCACAGAATTATTGAGAAGATTATCTCATATAGGGATGCTCGTGAGACTTCTAGGTTTTGGTAAACCATGTTTTCTTCACATGGAACACAATTAAACATAAGTTCAACATATCATCTAGAAACATATCAAACTAAAAGAGTGAACCAAGTGTTAGAGGATTTACTGAGGATGTATTGCATGGATCAATAATAAAATTGGGAGGATTACATAGCTTTGGTTGAATTTTCATAAAATAACTCTTATAATTCTCCAATCAAGATGGATGGCTCCGTTTGAAGCATTGTATGGTAGAAAGTGTCAAAATCCTATAAGCTAGAATAAGCTAGAAGATATTATAATCCTTGGGCTAGAAATGTTATAAAAAATTAGGAGCAAGTTGGAATCATTAAGCAGAGGCTAGTAGAAGCTAATGATAGGTAGAAGAGTTATGCAAATGCCAAGTGGGTACCCAAAAATTTCTCAGTAGTGGAGAAGGTTTTGCTTATAAGAGTTAAACCTCATAAGAGTTCCATAAAGTTTGGAAATTCATCCAAACTAGCTCCTCTTTATGTAGGTCCTTTTGAGGTTCTAGGAAGTCAACCCTATTGTGTCTAGAATTGCTTTTCTACTGGCTCTTTCCAAAATGTATAATGTTTACCATGTGTCATACCTAAAGAAGTACATGCCAAGGGATAACCATGTTATTGATTGGAATGGTTTATAGGTACAAGACTTGGGAGTGGTAATGATCGAGCCTAAGGTGCTCAAACACACCAATTTCACTTACATAGTAGAGGTTCTGCAATGCAAGGCCAATGGGATTAGTATGCAGAAGATTTTTCCACTTGGGAAGACTATGTTGAGATGAAGCAAAATTTTCCTTAAGTCATGCTAGATTTTGAAAACTCCCTGAAAAACAATGATGTTTTATGATGCTATATTTTATATTTTATGTTATGGTCATGTTTGATACTTAATAATCATCAAGGATGATGATTCAAAAAGGGGGGAATATGTTACACACCATTGTGTTATTACCTATTTAATTTTACCTTGTTGGGTTAAAAATGCTTTAATATATATATATGTTTATGATTGTATTTTATATGAATATTGATGGAAATTTGATGAATGAATTTTTAATTCAATTTGAAGTTTTATAATGTTCTGAAGGGGAAAATATACGGTGCATGTGAATGTAATGTTAATAGCTAACTACTATTATGATGTACTAAGATGGATGTAAGAACAGGTTCAAACCTCTAGAAGAAAGGGGGAGTATCACTCAGGAGAGAAACTTGGTCTGGTAACCCTGATGAGCCTAATTGAACATACACACACTCACTTCCTAGTTGGTCTAGTTGATTAAGATAGTATGGGAAATGGTTATAAGTAACCTTTTGTCAAGGTTTGTGAATGTTTTGTATTGGGATATGATCTTGTTCTCTGAATTTTTTTATTATGGGTATGTGATTGAGTCTTTAGGTTGAGAATAAGTTCCTCTTCATGTATTCATATTTATATGTTAATCAGTGAAGTATATACATAGAATGAATAGATGTATATACATACATGTCTATGATAACTCATACATATGATTATATGCATGTGTGAGTACACGTAGGTACGCATGCTCATGAATGGATAACCCATATGCATGGGAATGTCAATTGGTCAAATGTGACATATATATATGATTATTTTAATATAACATGTGCTTTATATAACTATTTAATTGGATAGAAATGAAATTGTAATCATGTGTTTATGATTATATATGTATATATTGTGGATATATATATATATATATATAATTGTATGATTTATATTAAAATACTTTGAATAAAGCATGGCACATGATATATTGTGTTGTTGTAGTACATGTACTAAAAGTTCTAAGTGCTAAGTGCTAAGTAATGTGCATTATAGCATTTTCCACATAAACATTGTTGTGGTTAAATTTTATAAACTGTGATTAAAACAATTAAAGAATAAGTCAATGACTTAAATGTTGCACATGAAATGGGAATACAGTTTATACATTGCAAACTATAATGAATGCATATTTTAATAATGTTGAATAAGTTTTGGACTACGCTAAAATAGAGGGTGCTAAAGTATGATTATGTGGCGCCAAAGTCTATAGTATTTGGAAACCATTAGAAGTCTTAAACATGTGCCATGTACAGGAAAATCAATGTGATAACCATAAAACTTAGTCAAAGCATAGATGGAAAAGATTTGAAAGGGTGGTCAACTTGCAAATTAAATAGGAAACCTATAGAGTGGCATTGTTGTCCTTTGAATTAATAAAAGAGTCATGTTGTCTCAAAGAATGAATTCGACTCGGCCATTGGAAATATGAGTATTGTCATGTGTTGCAATTTAAGAGTTTAATCAGCTAAGTCATTGCATGTGAGTAGGAAGGTGGCATAATTTTTAGCTTGTTTGTAGCCTTTGGAAGCTCAAATTTTAGTATATATAGAGGTTCTCTCTCTACCATTTGTTACACTATTCAATCTAATTTCTTTGTTGTTATTCTACTATAATTTTGTGTAAGCATTATTTTGAGAGCTTTAGTGAAGAGAGAGAATTGTTTGTGAGTTAAGTTTGTTGAGAATTCTTGAGAGGAGGCTAGAGTTTGGAGTCTAATTGAACATAGAAGGAGTAGCATTGTGACTATGGAGGCTGAGGTTGGAAAGCAACATTATTAGTTGCAACTCTATATCCAAGCATGTTGATTTCTATTCCTCTTTTTTTATGTTTAAAATTTTACTTGATTATAAATTCCTTTGTTTGGAAAATATTTCTTTTGGAATGCATCATATGCTTGTTCTTATGAACTTAGTTATTTCCTAGAATGGAATATTCTTGAGTGATTCTCAAGAGTAAAGTCTCGAATTAGTGAAACCCTATTATTTGGGAATACATTTATATTATGAGAAGTATGTGTGACTCAAATTCTATTAGAGCTATACTTAGTTCATTAAGTCTATATGGATATTGCATGGTGTGGATTATTTTTTGCTATCTTATAGTGATTTAATGGAAATGCCATTTTGAACTTAAGAAGTTAGCATGGTTATTCCTAGGGTTAGAGAAATCAATGGGAAAAGGGTAACCTAGCTAGACACTAGTATGTGTCCATGTATGATTAGTGTGGTTATAGGTCTAAGGTTAGAGGAATCCATGGGTAAGGGTGTAACCCAGATAATTGGTTGTTATAGACTTGGAATTCTTGGGGTTAGAGTAATCCATGGTTAAGGGAATTACCTTGTTGAATATTTTTTTATGTAATTACCTTAGATGGAATGTGTGTTATGATTATGGTCAATACCAAATCAAGCTTAAGGGTGGGTGGACACATGACTCTCATTCGAAGTACTGGGTGTTAAATTCTTTAGCCAAAGTAGTGTAAGTAGCCATTGTTTACACTATCAATTCACTATGATCCATGATTGCATTGAAACCAATGCATGGTAGCTCTAGATATGTAGGAAACAACACTATGCTCAGGATGGTAAAGATTATGGGGTTACCAAACCAATCTCCTTGTTGAAGGATAGGGTCATCTTATCAATTAGGTAGATGTGTGGGGGATTGTAGTAAGTCCATGGTTGGCGAAAAAGTGCTTGAGTGATGCTCTCCCTCAAATAGTTGGCAACAAGGATTTGATGATGTAGCACCAGTTGGGGACACCTAGTATGTATGCACCAATGATGGGGACATCTAGATCATTGTATTTTGTTTGTATATATATAATAGAAGCTATGAATGTAAACACGTATCTCTATTCTAATTGAGAAATTATAAATGGGAAATATTATCATGAAATTATGTAATGTAAAATTGTTACTTGAATTATTAAAATGATTCTTTGTTATGCAATGGAAAAGTTTGAAATGGTTATGTTTCAAATGTGCATCTTGTTAATCATGGGTAAACCCACAATACTACTTTACAATTTCATGTAGGAAGGAAAATTGCAAAAACACTTTGAAATTTTTTTTTTGGGGTTTTAGGGGTGCTCGAACCCCCCCTTCGCACAAACCACTTTGTGATGTCATCTCTTTTGGCACATATTTTTAAATGAAAACAAAGCGAAAGGCTCTCAAAACAAGGAGTTCGAGTGAACCCCTTGCTCTAAGGGGTCAAGGTCTGCCAACCCTCCTTTTTTTCTCCCTCCCTTTCTCATTTTTACAATAATAGAATTTTTTGTTTCCAAGCTCAAAGTTGAGGGATGAAAATAGAGGACAACTTCACATACCTAACTCGATGATGGTAGCCCCTAATGAGCTATTCATCAAATATAATTTTAATATATTTTGTTTTATTATGTATTTTTTTAGTTTAATTAAATGGTGGTTTTCACTAAAATCAAGCTCTTTGTTCTACACATGTGGAAAAATAGAAGATTATCAAAAAATCTAAAAAAATATTTATGCACTAGATATTGATGTCCTTGATCTAACAAAAATAAATTGAATTTTGATACATACAAAAAAAAGCTATATGTTAGCAAGTAAAACCTATGTGTGACTATAACTCCGGTCTCGACTTCAAAACTTAACTAAGAAAAAAATAGCCCAATAAAACACTATGAAAAAAAATGAAGGAGATAGATATCATTGTTACAAATCTAAATTCAAAAAATATAGAATTTTATCCTTCATATTAAAAAAGTTATGTGAACTATACAAAAAACATCACTCTTTAAAATGGTGTTTATTGTTAAAAAATAGTTATCGAAGGAGATGGAAAAATAAATTCAATTTGATTCCAAAATTTTTAAAATATATATATTTAGGACCTACAAACAAAATGTCACAAATTACTAGTTTGCATCATCTTCCAATTCCTCATGGTCTAGTAGCTATAGGTGCCTGAAAATGAAGATTTAGTTAAAAAAAAGTAGTTCAATGTCTAGTTTGGCCAAAATTTGTAAACTAGTATTGTGGGATCACCCTCATATGAAAAGGAAAAAAAATTATTGCTCATAATGTTAGTAGCATAAACTTTCATTCGTGAGTAAAATATAGTAAAAACAATGGGTAGAACAATAGGAATGTTACAATTAGGGGCATCACATGTCAATTTCTATTAAAAAAAAAGTACTTGTAATGCAGGTCTTCTTTGACAATGATAAATAGGTACACAAATATATGCCAAAATGATGATCATGTATTCCGGGCTACATGAAAGTCACTTTATCATTATTTGTAATCCTAGTGTTTTAAAAATGATGCTATATATGAGGTCTTATAAAGATTTTTATTGGAGCTTGGGTCTCCTCAAATCAGTCTCACCCTAGGTTTATTACATAGTGCTTGTAGGACTTAATACAATGCTTTTAAAAGTGGAAGATTTACAGAGAGAATAATTTTAATAAATTCCCATAGAAATTATATATAAAAGGCCTAAAGGACTTGCTAATGCCTAGAGGTATTATGTTTTTCCTATTAGGACTTGCTTATGCCTATTGAGATTTAAATATGCCCCAAGGACTTATTAATGCCTAGAGGTCTTATGTTTTTCCTACTAGGACTTGCTTATGCCAGAAGGACTTACATCTAGGATTTAGCCACTAGGTGGTGTCATTGACATGCACACTCCCCCTCAATGGCATCACCTTTGGCCAAGCATTGATTTAATTTTGGAAAAAATTGCACTTGCACATAAGTATACTTTCTCTTGAATAGAATTGGAGAGAACTTTTATGATGGAATACTTGCGCTTGAGTGAGATGCCCATGATCTTCAATGTGTTTTTCTCTCTTTGGAATTGAGATTCTTTGGTAAGAGTAAAATAACTCCAATTATCATATATATAGTAAATTGGTACTTTTACAAGTATCCATTTGAAGCTCTTCCATAAATCTTCAAAGCCATATTGATTCTTTAGGAGCTACTTTTTTAGTTTGGGCTTTGATTAAGAAACCATCATCCATGTAAAAGCACTTGCACCATTTATTTTGAAGTCAATCTATGGTAGATTTCCTATAAATGAAATCACTAGTATAGTTAGTAACACAATAATCAAATAAATTTGATTCTTGTTGTAGAAAAATATATTTTTTTATTATGCATTGTCAATTGCCAATGAGCATATAGTATTCCTCATAAATCTAGAATGTAGTCAATAATTTGATGATCACTAGAGAGTAGATCATAAGATATTTTCTTGAACATAAATATGAATAATTTGTCATGTTTCTTTAAAGGAAAAAATGTCATTTTTTATAGAAATAATCTATAAAAAATTTAAACAATGGGTGAGTTATCATTTCCAAGTTTGCTCCTCAGACAATTTATTAAGATGATAGCCACCCATTATAAATGATCAATAGCAATATGAAAATATTCTTAAAGAAAATATATAAAATATGAATACTAATTGAAATTTGAGTATAAAATTGTAAGAATTCAAAAGATTCAATCCATTAACCCTTAAATTTAAAGAAAATTGCACTCTTAATAATTTCATAAAAAAAACTCCTAAATTTGGATAAACAAAGACAAATTAGATTGAGATGAAATATTTGGCATCTAACCAATCTTTATTGGGGGCATTTATTCTTAATATTAGATCATTTAAGCATACTATGAAGGGCCCTTTCTGCTTTGCACATTGCTTTTAGTCATTTTAAGAAACCCATTGACAGATTGTTGAGTACTTTCCTCAACTTCTTATTTTCACTTTGCCTTTAGATTCTTGATTCCAATTTATTTCCCTTCTGTTTTTAGCTTTTCGAAAGTAAAATAGAATCAGTGTTTGTTTCTTGAATCCCACAAAGAAATTCTATAACATATTTATTTAGATTCCTGGAAAAAATCTGTTGGTACTTCATGCCTTAGTACTTCTTCAATAGATAGGTAGGGGTAGTGAGATCTAGCTGCAACGGAAGTACAATTATAGTACTGAGAGTTTTTAAATCAATGTGTAATAGAATTTGGAAATCAAAGAAGAATCAATCAAGGCATCTTATCTTTAT
>VDFB02198477.1:0-30833 GCA_007258455.2 Sequoia sempervirens | reverse complement strand
TCGATGAACGTCCGTCAGAAAATGGTGTCAAATTCAGTACTGCAATTTTCCCAGAGGTACAACCTTTTATGCCCATTCAAGTACCTCCAATAGCCACTATACCAATTGTTCCAGCCTTAGATTTCCAAATAGCAGCACAAAATAATGTTGTTCCAGCAAATTCTAACTTGCAAGGACTTAAAGATACTCAATAGCAGCTAATAAATGACCAACAACAAATGGCCAAGTTACTACAAACTATGAGTAACAACTTGGTAAGTCTTAAAAACCAGCAAGGTCAAAATTTCAGGCCTAATCAATCATCATTTCAAGAAAACAAACCTACTTATCAAGCTGATTAATAAGGACAGAGGAGGAATTTTAACTTTAGGCCTAATCAGCCATTTAACCCAGTTATTACTAGCTCTTCAAAGAAGTTGATGCCAATACAAAATAATTTAGCACATGATTATGTATGGTGTTATCCTTGCAATTAGCCTCATAATCAGACTACTTGAATGAACGGGGTGATTAATCAAGCCCTTATGGTGCAAAGTAGTTATGCTGCTTTTGAAAAGACAACTAAGGAGGACAATAATCAGCAAGATGATCAAATGCAACAAAGTGACCTTGACGTTGCCATGATGAACTGGCAAGGAAGTGAATTTTGCAGAGTTAATCACATGCAAAGTAAAAATCAATCATCCACTTCTATTGCAGCCAATACGAGGGCCAAGAAAAGAGCATTTGATCTAAGACAACAAGTTTTTCCTGATAAACAATAGGCAGAAAAAGACAAACAACCTGTTGTTTAGCAGAAAAATCAAGATTTTATAGCCCAATAGGGGTAGGTTCATCCTTCAACAACTCAAAATGTTCAGATTTCACCAAGACAGCAGGCTGGACCATCAAAGAAGCAGCCTAAAGTTCAGTTCCAGCCTCAAACAGCACAAACAGACGCTGCTGCTCAAAAAGTACAACAAAAGGTTGGTGTTTCTTCTTTCAATATTGTTGAACATATGAAAAAGACAACTGTTGGCATTACTATGTTAGATGCATTACGCTTTCCTGGGCAAAAAGAAAGTTTGCAGGAGGCTTTGGCTAAGATATTGATTTATGATGAAACAAATAAAGAATAGCCAAGAGTTCTTGCGAACTGTTTAGATCAAAAGCAAGAGTAGCCAGCTAAAGAGGTAAAGCCACCACCCTTTTATGTTAGTTTGATAATTGGTGATAACATAGTGCATAACTACATGATCGATAGTAGAGCAAGCAGTTCAATTATGCCTAAATAGCTGGTAGACAAGTTAGGACTTGAGTATGAACCATTGTCAAAAGGGGTAGTTCAATTGGATGGCACAACTGTAAAGTCTGTAGGAGTTATTAAAAATTTTCCTCTTACATTGCATGCCTATCCCATCTTTCAAATTTCACAAGACATATACATTATTGATCTCCCACCTTATTTTGTCATTTGCCTATCTAGAGACACTGTGAAATTAGGTGGTTATCTATCATCAGACTGGTCACACATGTTTTTTAAAACCAAATATGGCACTAGAGTCACGATTGAGTCAAAATTACTAGCTAAAGACCATATTGAACCTTATGTTCTGAATCCCATAAATGCAAATCTAGCTTTCCATGATCAGGAGAATCAATCCATGACCCTCAACCCCACTGTACCTATAGAAGGCATACCTGATATAAATCTAGATGAGTGGGTAGCCGAGAATCACGAGGTTGATCCATTCAATCTCATAGACAAAGTAGGTTTGGGCATTTATATGATTCAGGAACCTAATATAACTATTCCAAATCTGGTCAAGGAGGAAAAACAACAAGTACAATAGATTGATCAACTTTGGAAGCTATATTTTGACAGTTCCAGAAGTAAAATTGGTGCTGGTGGAGGAGTTGTTTTGATTTCACTTGAAGGAGATAGGTATTATTCATCTTTTAGATTTTCTTTCAGCTATTCTAATAATGTTGCTAAGTATGAAGCATTAATACATGGCTTAGAATGGGCCAGAAAAAGAAAGATTAAGTTCTTACAGGTGTATGGTGATTTAGAATTGATAGCAAATTAGGTTAAAAATTTGAATTTAACAAAGAATGATTTGTTGAAATTGTATAAGCATTGTGTTTGGGACTTAATTGAGGAGTTTGACGCATTTAATCTGCAATCAGTACTTAGACTTTAGAATAAGCAAGCTGATAAACTTGCTGCTCTAGGGTCACAATTTGACATTCTGACTGAAATTCACAATGTCGAGGTACAACAGTATGTGTATTTTTCAGACCTTCAGTACCTGATAATAATATAAGTTGGTATATTTTTGATAGTGATGAACAAATAGTTCATTTTCTGATGGAAGAAGTAGAGTTTTTTGCTGGAAATCAGCAGAAATTTGATCAGCAATATGGTGATTAGATCATACAACTTAAGACTAACAAGCTGCCAAAGGGTTTGGTGACCCTTGAATCCATCTTCAACACTGATGACTAGGTTAGAAGAGATAAATCAGACATCACAGTGAAGCAGGAACATTACGAATCAATAGAAATCTTCAAGGACAAGCTGCTTAAGCTTGGAAAAGTCTGTACAAAGGAAGAACAACAAGCCTTTATCTTGCTTTGTCAAGAATTCAGCGACATTTTTGCCTGGCAGTATGGAGATTTGAAGGGTTTTAACCCTGAGTTAGCTCAGCATACAATTGAGCTCGAGCCTAATGCAAAACTAGTAAGAAAGAAGTAGAGGCCCTTGAATCCAAAGTTAGAACATCTAATAAAAATAGAATTAAACAAGCTGATCGAAGGTAGTATAATATTTCCAATCAAGCACACTTCTTGGGTGTCAAATTTGGTGCCTGTTAGAAAGAAGAGCGGAAAGATAAGGCTGTGCATTGATTTTCGTGATCTAAACAGAGCTTCACTCAAGGATCACCTACCCATTGCCTTCAATGGAACAAATATTGCAGGTTGTTTCAGGATTAGAAAGGTTTTCATTGCTAGATGGATATTTAGGTTACAACCAAAACTTGGTTAAGGAGGAAGATCTGCATAGGACAACCTTTACCACCAAATGGGGTACCATGGCTTACAAAAAGATGTCGTTTGGATTGTCAAATGCAGAAGCCACCTTTTAGAGAGCGATGGATATGGCTCTCCAAGGTTTGATAAACAAATTTGTTCTTGTTTACTTAGATGATATCACTGTTTTCTCACAAAATGCAAATGAACATTTTAGTCATCTTAGACAGATATTCGAGAGATGCAGAGAATATGGAATCTCTTTGAATCCAAAAAAGAGTATTTTTGTTGTTCATGAAGGTAAGCTTCTGGGTTACATTGTTTCAAAAGATGGCATTTCTATTGACCCATAATGTATTGTAGCCATTCTGGCTTTACCGTTGCCCGCTCACAAAAAGGGTTTGCAGAGCTTTCTAGGAAGAATAAATTTCTTGAGGAGGTTTATTCCCAATGTTGCAGCGTTGTTACAACCATTGACAACCATGCTAAAGAAAAACATTCAATTCAGCTGGTCAAAATAAGGTAAGAACAGTTTTGAACAGATTAAAGAGGCACTTGCAGCAACCCCTACTCTTATCAATCCAAATTTTGATAAGCATTTTATACTATACACTTTTGGAGGAGTGGATACCATCTCCACAATGCTTTGTTAGCAAAATATTGAAGGTATGGAGCAGCCCATTGCATTCTTTAGTCAAGTCTTGCATGATTATGAAACAAGATATTAATTCAATGAGAAGCATGTGCTCGCTGTAGTGAGAAGTCTGAAAAAATTCAGACATATTCTATCTAATAATAAGATAAATCTATTGGTAGCTCATCCAACAGTCAAGGAGTTTTTGCTGAATAAGGACATTAATGATAAGAAAGCAAGTTGGATAACCAAAGTCATGGAGTATGACATCAGCATAAAGGTTACCAAGCTTGTTTGGGGTAAAGGACTGTGTGAACAGCTTGCAAAAAATGAAGAAAATAGCAATGGAAAGGTTGCTATAGTTCTGAATAATGAAGAACCTATTGTTTCAGTTGTTCCAGCTGATTGGATCCATTAGATGATCCATTATTTGAATACTGGAGATTGTCTAGAAGGTTTATACAAGTCTAAATGAAGATATTACAAGTTACAAGCAATTCCTTATGCAGAAATTGATGGCGTTCTTTATAAGAAAAATTTCAATGGTGTTTTTCTTAGATGTATTTATCTAGATCAGACTGTAAGAATTCTTGAAGAATTCCATGATGGACCTGCTGGAGGTCATTTTGCACCACGTACTACAACTCTAAAAATTATGAAGGCAGGCTATTATTGGCCATATCTTTTCAAGGATGCTCATACTTATGTCAGAAAATGTGCCAAATGTTCACTTTTTGTAGGAAAACAAAAGTTAGCAGCCCTGCCCCTGAATCCAATTCAGATTGAGCAGCCATTTGGAAAGTGGGGACTTGATTTTATCAGTCCAATCAATCCACCCTCAAGTGTTGGGCACAAATGGATTTTAACTGCCACAAACTACTTTACAAAGTGGACTGAAGCAATCGCATTAAGAGATGCAAATGAAACATCAGTTCTCAACTTTTATTAGGATATAATTTCTAGGTTTGGTACACTTGATTCAATTATTTTTTATAATGCTTTGGCTTTTGTTGGTTTAAGAGTTTCAGATTGGTCAGTAAAGAATAATAATTATCTGAACACTTCGTCCAATTATTACCTCTAGGGTAATGGACCAGCTGAATCAACAAATAAGAATCTGATTAAGATCATATAGAAGATTATTGAAGATAATCAGAGGTCATGGCATGAAAAACTCAAGTTAGCCTTGTGGGATGATAGAGTTACACCAAAACGGTCAACAGGGTTTTCACCATATGTTTTGGTTTATAGCAAAGAGGCCAAACTGCCTATCTCAATTGAATTGCCAACTTTGAGTTATATTAAGAATCTTGAATTACTTGAGGAGCAACCAATGCAAGTTAGGCTTGCTCAATTAACAGAGTTGGAAGAAACTAGAAGGGAAGCCTATAGAAAGCTTCAGATTCATCATTCTCAAATGAAGAGGACATTCGAAAAGAAAGCAACAACAAGGATTTTCAATGAAGGTGATTTAGTTTTCAAGTGGGATGAGCTCAAAAGCAGGCCTGGTAAACATACGAAGTTTGACGCCATGTGGGATGGCCTGCATATTATTACAAAAAAGAAGGAACAAAATGCATTTCAACTTTCAAAGTTGGATGGTGAAGTACTGCCAATCCTTGTCAATGGGATTCACTTGAAACAATGTTATTAAGCATCAGGCTTTTAGCTGTACATAGTAGGATAGTTTTCAGTTTCAATTATGCTTTCAATAAGTGCCTACTGGCACGTTTCATTTCAGTTTTGTCATGTTTTCAATAATGTACAGTTGTTGCACCTGGTTTTTCAAATTCTGTCTCCAACAGAATAGCAGTAGTTTCGTTCAGTTGTGTGTTTTGAAGCTGAGTTGTGGTTTTCTGAGTTAAAACATAGCAAAACATGGACTCTATGCCCAATGGATAAGTTATATACTGGTCTATTGTGTTTAGCAGGAAAACACTCCGTAGAGGTCGCCAATTTGTTACCTATTTTTCACTGCGAGCTCAAACAGGTAGAGCTTAATAAAATTCATGAATTATAGGTATAGAAATTTTCAACTTTTTTTGATTAAAGTATTCATTTATCATCATAGAGATCAATTTACATCTGAATTATAGTTTTCTTGTGCAAGTATTTGAAACAGAAAATTGAGAATTTGCATTATAATGCTTTTTATTCATTTTGTAAACACACTGAATCTTGCACAAGCCATGAGAGTAACTGAATTTGATTATGACAATCAAATGATGAATACAAAATTCAAAGATAAACTACACTACTGAAAATAACGTAAGCGTAAAGAAGAGGAGCAATTCATCATTGCCTATAATGATGAATCACTTTCATTGATGTCTTTAGTCATCGCGTCTCCAAACTGTTGCAACCTCGTTTCCTCGCTCCATGAACCTACAAAATTATAAAGGAATGGAATTAGAGGTGTACTCTAAGCAATGATGAATTACATTCTACTCTATGCATACGCTACCAACAGGAATGTAATTTTCATTAAATCAAGCATTCACCAAATGAAAGGTTGACAATGAAGAAAAACATAACTCAATGGAAGCTTTCAGCTTCTTTTATTTTGCTAACATGTTTGTTTCAATGTGTAGGAACAGGTTCATCATGTTCGAGATCATTTTATCAAATATGTGGAGTAAAACGGGCTCCCACAAGGGTAGATCCCGACATATCGTAAGGACTTCTCTCATTCACATTATTGCATGAGAGTCATCAAGTATTACAACCATCAAACGAGACTGTTGTAGAGCAATATCAAATTATAAAAGCAGTCTAATTCAACATGGTAAAATAGATTGAGCAATTATTTTTTCTCGTCATTCAAAGTAAACAATTAATGAAATATATTGCATTTATCATCTCTTGTTCTAGCTCTGCCTTTCATATTATTCACATTTTAATAAGGCATTGAACCCCTTTATACTGAAGGGAAGGTAGAGCGTTCAACAAGTTAATTGTTTCTTACAAATGAAAAGCAACATTCTCATATTTTACAATCAATGCAAATCATCAGCAAGATTTCAGCTAATCAAAAGAAATAAAGATATGACAAATAAACAAATTTTTTTCAGCAGAAAGCAACAAAATATGGCTTAGACAAGTATCTACAAGCATATTTGTTTCAAGTAGCAGATGATAACATTAGAAAGGTAGTCAAGGTGAGCAATCAAAGTCACTTTGAAGGACAACTTTGAATATCAAATGGTCACCAAGTTATGAGAAGACAGTCTATAATCATAAATACCTTGGGACAACAACATTATCATAAGAAATGTTAGCTACATTAAGACAAAGTGAACAATTGACTATTATCCAGTCAAAGTTGTGAGGTACAGTTACTAAGTAAATGCAAGAGCTGATGAAATTTGAAGGATCAAGTGGTAGAAACTTATGAGTTAAGTGACAAATGCATTCCAGTATGAGGAATGATGAAAGTTACAAGTGCACACTATTAAACTACAGCTAAATCAAAAGTCCAATTTTGAGTCACATACAAGGAGGTATCAAAACATCAATGAAGCAGCAATTTAACATTCAGAAACATCAATACAACTATCATGATAGTCATGTAGAGAAAGTACTTTGATGGTGGAAGGAATGGTCATCAAAAGATCTTGTATTTTTCAGTCAGTAATACATTGCATAATACAAGTCTGATAGAGATTGGAGTTATCTTGACAAAGAAAATGAAGTTTGTTATGCATCCAACATAAAGTATAGATCTGTAATAGTACATTCATGGAGAATGAGTAGAAACTTCTAAAGACTGCCTTAAATGATATGTGAAGAAGTAGTGATCTTAAAAAAATAGGATATACAAAAGCTTTCATCTTTTTTCAAAGAGTCATACATTGAAGCACAGTAACAAGTGAAGGCACAACACTTACAGTCCTTGTTACAACATTACATTATGTAAACCAAAACCATCAGAAGTTCAAATCAGTCACTACAAATATATGAGGTTGCAGCCATGTTAATACTCAAAGTTATGAATGTATGACAATGAGTAGTGCATGATAGCAAGGTGCAGAGGTGAGCATCAAGAACAGTTACAGGTATTCACCCTTTATGGAGGTAGAAAAAGAGGTGATCATTTCCCTCTTTTTCATTATTCTCAAGAGGACATCAACGATCAGTACAAGGGAAATTTTCATTAAACCTACAATATGCCAGTAATTGCAGATGCATTTTTCATGGTTATCACAAATGTTCTATACATTTGCGAGGAGCTCAGAATATCAAAAAACTAAAAGAGTAGTGATTTATTGTCACCCATGTGAGGGTTTTTTCTAAAAAGGTACAAAGAGAAAATACTTCACAAATACCCAGTTGAAGAAACGTGATAGCCGCGGCCTCAATGTACAGGGTTTTTACGAAGCAAAAATCTGGAGATATCTATTAGCTGTGGCCATATAAAATGAATGGGTTTTCAGAAATAGAAGTTGGAGGAGACATGGAAGCTTCATCCTTTTGTTCAAGAGTATGCATAGAGGAAATTACAAAATGTAGTGAGCTTTCCTTTTTGTTCGAAATCAAATACCCAGATGAAGATAATTTACAGCTGTGGCCAATAATGACAAACAGCATATAGAAATTTCATGGCCTGGAGTTTTCTTTTAATTAATCTATCAACTCATTTTATAGAGGAGAAAATTTCCAAGAGGCTTGTATTTCAACAAAGAAATAAAGGTAGAGATAGAACTTAACATCAAGTCTATGGCTAAGCTCTCTGAGAGCTTTAAAATTCATAGGTTGAGCTACACAATAGTATATACAGAAGGCTCGAGTTCTCATGGCGACCAGAGCCAACAAGATTCAAAGATCGATAGGGAGAAGAGAATAAAATAAAGAGATATATCAGAGAACTAAGATGTTGGCCATGGCTTTAAAGCCTCATAAAATGCTATATAATGAAGTCAAGATACCTCAAACTAGTAAAAACAAACTTACCCTGTGAAAATCAACAAGATTCAGCTCATAAATAACAAGAAATGGTGGATTTTTGAGCTCCAGATCAAGTAGTTTCCAGAAACCCTACCCAGCAAGTCGGTGGCCAACTTCTTCATGAAGCTTCTCTCCAAAGTCAAAAATAACATAATGATTTTAGGGTTCCTTATTTTTTCTTTTTGCATGGACGATGGTTTGTCTTTTTGACTATCTTTTGAAGGGAAAAAAACATTATGTTTTTATTACCCATGCCCTTGCCTTTAAGTCATGATGCCTAATATCAATAGTGTAGATGTGGTCGACTTTTTCCCATTATGTATAATGTGCATATGGTCGGCTAATGTTTATTTGGTAAATTATTGACAAATGTATGCCAAGTATGGTCCGCCTTATATGCTTGCTGATGGTGGTCGACTATTGTGAGATTTTAAAATATTGCATGGTGTTCGACTGATGATTATTTAGTGGAGAATGCATATTGAAATACATGCTAAGTGTGTGTATTCTTTATTTTCTATTTGTATTACTCAATGTAACTGAATTAATTAAATGATGCATTATAAATTATGATTTAATTAATTCATCATCTTAAAATGCAAATAAAGAACATTATGTAAAGCTGAGTTACGACTATAGACTCAACTGAAGATTTGTCATGCAAGAATGGACTTTAAGTTATCATGGGCGAATTGATTAAAGAAAGGTGGATTTTGCATGTTTTGGCCCATGTTTAGAGATTGCCAGTTCAGTTTGAGTTATAGATCAGTTATACGCATGGTGATTGCAAGTTCGAGACTAAGTTCACTCATTTTTGCATGAGTTTGAGCCTTATTTTTAGGGATTTTTGCTTCTACTCTGATTTCACCTTGGAATTATCATTTTCTCACTGAAATTGACTTTTAGTTTGGTCTTTCATGCACTTTGGAGTTGCATCTTTTGTATATATTGGAAAAGTTATTCTTTTTCCTGGAGTTCTTTTATTTTTTTGCTTACATATACAATAGTGAAGTATTGTAACTCAGTTTTTTATTCAAGCATTGTAATAGAGCTTATTTTTAGTATAGTGTTTCCTTCTCAATACTTTGTTGAGTTTTATTGTCATATGAATGATTTGATTTAAACATTGTGATTTTATCTTGAATCCTTTGTTTTATCTCATTAATGCTTTAAAAAACAAGAAGATTTCATGTTAGAATTTAGGTTGCATGTTGTGTTTAACAAAGATTTTAGTCATTTGTATCTGGGAAAACCTAATTCTCCTCTTACAGATATTGAAACTTCAAACCTACATATGAATATTGATGAATTTCATGATCTTAATTGAATTGTGAAATAAATTTAGGACTTTATTGTAGATAATTATAGGTTTAGGATAGCGAATAGAATCACATAATTTTGGTACAATTACCTCTTTTAGCTTTAGTATTTCAATTCAAGCAAGCTTTCTATCTCTTTCTGAGCCAAGTTAGTTTTAGGAGGTTTTCATTAGGGAACCAGCCCTCTCTAGAGATTGATCCTCAAAATTAGGCAACCCATAGGCCTTAGGATCATTCCATGTTTCAACAGATTGTTGAATTTAACTATTCAAGCGTTTGGGTGCAATCTATTTGACAACAAGTGTCTAGTGTGCACCCCTCAATTTTTTTGGTTGCATTTAGTATTTTCAAAAACCCATTGGTAGAATTATAGTAAAGAGTGAGTAATAAAAGTTGTATATTTTTTTGTAATTTTTTATTGAGTAAATTTTTTATGATTTTTCAAAGTGGATGCATCTTGAAAATTACATCACTGAGCATGCACGTCACATAACTTGCGCCAAAATAATTGAAAATGTAATTTTTTTCCAATGTCTAAAGAATGAAGTGTAGAATAATATATATATTTTTTTTCAAATTTGGACAAGTAGATCAAAATTTATTAAAAAAATTCAATACACATGTTTTTGATATTTATGGAAACATTAGTGAAAGAAATTAAAAATAAATGTGTTAATGTAGTTCAAATCTAAAAAAAAAATGGTTACAAAGCTTAGAAGACATGTGAAATTATGCTGGTAATTTTACTAAGATTTGATTTATAATGTGTAAACCTAATGATGAGCAAGTTGAAAAATGAGAATGGAGGAGAAAATCATGTGAAAATGAGGCAAATGTGCCCTCCAAGCCTAGGTACAAGCCAAAACACATACGTATTTTATACAAGACAAAACATGTATGTGTTTTGTGCAAACCAAAACATGTATGTATTTTATGCAAGCCAAAACATGTACGTGTTTTGTGCAAGCCAAAACATGTACGTGTTTTGTAAAATACAAAAACATGTACATGTTTTGTGTAAGCTAAAACACATACTGTTTTGTAAAATTATAGGTAAACAAATAAAGAAAATAAATAAATTGTTAGTTCATGAATCATGCAAAAGAAAATGAAATTATTAAAGAGGGGACAAAACTAAAATCAATAATTATCTTATTTTAGAGGAAATTGGTATAGTTGGCATTACAATATATATATTTAAATTTTAGAATTGGGAAACTATGTTTTTATGCATGCAAAGGAAAATAAACACAATATCAATTTCATGCTTAAGTACCACTATTGTTATCTAAAATCTATTGTTACTTTCTAACTTTGATAATATATATACCAAATATTAAATTATAAATTAAACAAGATAGTAATCAGTTATTATAAGCATAAGAAGCATGCGTTCAATTAGCTTTCATTTTTGTAATAGGAAGATTTTAAGACTATTAGTTCTATTATAGAGTTAAGTTGTCCACTTACATAAAAATAATAATACCCCTTTCGTAGTAAGATCGTTTGGAGTAAATTAGTCCTCTTAAGTGGTTTCCCTTTAGAAACCCATAAGGATGACCTTCGGTAACAATCCATAGATAGTTTTTCTTATAATAAATTAATAAACATGATATATATCTAGATTTTGATCTACTCACGATATTTTATAATTAGCCTTATACAACTCATTGTATAATATATTGGAATTATGCCAAAGGCAAGCGTGTTTTAGCCTACACTAAAAGCATCATGTTCTTGAATCTAACTATCCAACTCTCCCTCCCTTCACCTTAGTCTCTAACTCTCTCTACATCTCTTTAAGCATCATGTTCTTGATTGTTTATGATGGAGAGTTGAGTGTTGAAGGTTTAGGGATTAAATTTAATTATGTAGGTTTGATTGTTAAATTATTAATGTTGGGTTTTAGGGATTAACATATAGGGTATAAGGTTTATTTATTAGGGTTTAGGTCATAGGGTGTAGGTTTTACAGTTGATGATAAAGGGTATAGGGTTTAGGGTTGAGAGTATAAGATTGAGTTATAAGGTATAGGTTTGAGGGTATAGGAACCTTGAGGGTTGAAGGTATAAGGCTTAGGGTAGAGTGTATAGGTTTTACAACCTAGGGCTGAGTGTAGGGTTTAAATTTGAGGATGGGTGATCACAAAATAATGGGTTAAATTTTTTGACCAAACTTGACATTGAAATCAACATTTTTCACTAGATCTTCACTTTCTTACTCCTATAGTAGCTAAACCATTAAGAAGTTGAAGATGAATCAAACTAGTGATTTGTGAGATTTTGTGTGTAGATTCTAATTATATTTAAAAATAAAAAATAAAAAATAAATTGTGAATCCTTTTATGTAATTTTTAATAAATTAATTTTCTATACTGAAAAACATATTTAAAAAGTGGGGAATGATGGTGAAGAGCAGGAAGAAGAGCGGTCAAGGTTGTTTGAACGCAAATGATGATGGAGTTTGGGATGAAGAAGATGAAGAGATAGATGAGTTGCTAGGTTCGTGGGGTCTTTTTGGAGCTACCGTTGGCCTTGCTTTGTAGGGTGTTGATCCAAGATCCTTTTGGTGTGTGGGCAAAGCGGTCTAGATGGGAGTCCATGTTTCTTCTTGGTTGATGGCGCGTTTTCTATTGAGCCAAGTTTTGCTGGTGTGGTGGTTGGATTTTGTCGTTCGTACCTCTCCTTTGCAGACCTTTGTATTTGTATTTTGGTTGAGGCAAGCAGTTTGCAGGATTTTTATCCTGCGTTCTCATTTCTTGCCTTAGGTGGCGACCCCTGTTTTGTTGGCTTGATGTCTTTGTTCTGGGTTGTCCTTTTTTCTTGGTTGTGGTTTATTTTTTCTCTTTCCCTTATGTTAGGTTTGGGATTGTTCTTTGTTGGGGCCTTAGTTGGTTTTGGGTCGTTGGTCTTGGTCTCCACCACTATTCTAGAGTGGGGTATTTTTGTGATCCCTTGTTTTGGTGGTTGGAGGTTTTTCCTGGTGGTTGCTGGAGCTCTCATTGCTCTAGTTTTTGATTTATTTCTTGGTGTTGGGTGGTTCTTCAAGCTTTCCTTATTTTCCTAGCTTCTCTTACTGTCTTTGGGAGTGTTCTTGATCCTTTATTGGGGTTTTGTGTTGTTGTTAGAGTTCCTCTATGGTGGATGGCTTGTGGAGGAGGATTTTTTTATGGGCCATCTTGAGTTTCTTCTTCTACCTTCTGAGCTTTTTATGAGGTTCTATTCAATAGTTTAGAAGTGGTTGTGGATGATGTTCTTGTCCCTTTCACCTGAGTTCTTTGTGGGAGTTGTTGTGGTCCCCTCCTAGTTTCTTTTCTTAGTTTTTTATGAGGGGCTTGGTCAATTTTTTTGGCACTATGGTTTGTGCTAGTGGTATCCTCGGTTGGTTCCTTGGTTTTTAACTCTCAGTTTCTATAGAGGGTTATTTTCCCCCTCTGGTGCTCTTAAGTTCATTTTTTGGGTTGGGGTGTGTTTTTCCTAATGGCTGGGCTCCTTCATATGGTGATGCTTAAGGCCTAGAAGTTTCTTCTCTTAAGATTGGCTGTGTTGTGCTATTTTCCTTCTTCTGAGCTCCATTTTACTAAGGCCAAAGGATGTCTTGACTTTCTTTTTTGTGGGTGTAGCTACTTTCTATCAGGTTCTATAGCTAATGTCTTCTATGGAGATGAGGTTTGCTCCTATTGAGGTGGAGCTCTTTCATATTGAGGTGGAAAGGGTTGTTGTGGATCAGGTGGGAAGCTCTATGTATTGTGGTAAAGGTTCTCTCTTCATCCTATCCTATTGAGGTGGAGGTTGGGTTAGTGTTTCTAGCTTATTGGTGTTGGGAGTTGGTTTGTTGCAGCTTGGTTGCTTTGTTTCCTAAATGTTTTAGGTGGTTTCTTTTTTTTGGGGGGGTTTAAGGTTCCCACCAAAACCCGATTGTAAAGGGTTTATGGTCCCTTCAAAACTTGTTATGGGGTTAAGGTCCCTAAAAAACATGTTAAGGGTTTAAGGTCCCTTCAAAAACCTTTGGGTGTAAGGTCCCAACTCTAGTTTATTTGTGGGTTCAAGGTCCTTGTAAAATCTTTGTGCAACATGAGCTTTCTAGTTTTATTCTTAGTGCTGCAGCTGATGGGTTGCTGATGGTATTTAGATTATCTTTGGTGCAACATGTTTCACTTGGATAGGGTTTCTAGTCCCTTCAAAAATGGACTGTAAAGGGTTTCAGGTCTCATCAAAACCTATTTTTCCTCATCAAAAACATTTTTAAAAAGTGATGTTTACTTCAGACCGCGTAAATTTTTTTATAAAAAGAATACAATTCTAATTTTTAAAATACACATTTTTCACACCAATATCTATTGCAAGGATATTTTTTCATAATTTTTTGTTACACATTTTTTTAATTAATTTTTCAAGTCAAAGTAATTATAATTTGGACAGAGGTGTACTTCAGACCGCATAACTTTTTTTGTATGCATTTGAATTAACTTATTCTTTTTTTGTTGGAATAAGGACATGAATACCTAGTGCACATGCATTTTTAAAAATTTTTTTCTCTATTTTCCCATTTTTTTGTATGTGTGAAACAAAGAAATTGATGTTCATTGAAAAACCTACATTCACAAGAAATAAAAAAATATAATAATCAAATTAAATATATTTAAAATTATACCTTTTGGGAAGCTTATAATAAAGGCCACATACTTACAAAATATAAATTTTAAATGAATTCATTTGATTTCCCAAAAGGTAAATCAAAAGTGGTTTTTTATCAACATTTCGATAGGTGTAGAGGAGACTCCATTATAGGTATGGTTTAAAACTAACAGGGTTCTACCCAAGGGGGTTTGATCTAAGGGGGTTTGATCAAACCCTATTTAATTAAAATCATTTAAATGGAACCTTTAAAGGCTTAAATAATTATATTTTCAAAAAATATGTGATTTCAAGCAAAAAATAGGATGTCCCAAAAAGTGTAACCCATTATTGTGGTAGCACCCAGGTATATGATATATAGTGTATAGGGTTGAGGGTATATCATTTAGGATTGAGTGTATAGAGTTTAGGCTTCATCCCCAAGGCTTTAGGGCCTAGGGTTAAGGGATATGGTTTAGGGTTGAGGATATATTATATAGGGTTTATGGTTTAGTGTATATGGTTGAGGGTTTATTATATAGGCCTTAGGGTCCAAGTTTGAGAGGAATGGGGTTTAGGGTAATGAGGGTATATGGTATAGGGTTGAGGATAGAGGGTTTAGCCTATAGGATTTAAGGCTTAGGGTTGAGAGATAGGATTTATGGTTGAGGGTATAGGGTATAGGGTATAGGGTTGAGTATATGGTTAAGAGTTTAACCAATTGGCTTTAGTTCCTAGGGTTGAGGGATAAGGTTTAGGGAATTGACAGTATAAGGTATATGGTATAGACTTTAGTTCCCTAGAACTACCTCTCTCTATATTTTAGGGTTGAGGGATAGGGTTTAGGATTATGGGTGTAGAGTTTAGGGTTAAGTGTATAGGTGTTAGGGTTAAGTGTATAGGGTTCTGGTAAGTTAAATTCATTACAAGCCCAAAAATAAATAAAAAATGTATGTGGTTTATTAAGTTAAAATCATGTACATGTTTTTTAAAGCTATATAGATCACCTGAGGGTTGGGACATCTAGATCAATGAGGTCGCAGAGATCAACTAAATCAAGGAGGTCACAGAGATCAGCTAGATCAACAAGGTCAAGGAGATCAACTATATGAGGATCAAGAATGGCTTATGTTAATGATGATTATGATATCAATGTACTAATAATGATGTTTGTATTGGTGTATGTGATTTATGATGTATATGCAGGTGAATGTTAATGTAGATATATGTATATGGTTTAAAATGAATCTAGAATGTATCTAATGAAGAATCTGTATGTATGTTGTGGATATGAAATATAATAAACACATAAGATGATAAGATGCTTAGAATAACAAATCTTAACACTTAAGATGAAAAGGAAATGATGATAAGATGCTTAAGATAAAAAATCTAAAAAACTTAAGATGAAAACATGAAATGATTATAAGATGCTTAGAATAACAAATCTAAACACTTTAGATAGACATGCAATGATGATAATATGCTTCAAATA
This sequence comes from Sequoia sempervirens, assembly GCA_007258455.2. Lineage (NCBI taxonomy): Eukaryota > Viridiplantae > Streptophyta > Pinopsida > Cupressales > Cupressaceae > Sequoia > Sequoia sempervirens. The sequence continues at coordinate 14,813 of VDFB02198477.1, read as the reverse complement.
ATGAATATAAGCACTTCAGATGAAAATGCAATGACGATAATATTCTTAGAATAACAAATTTAAACACTTAAGATGAAAATACAATGATGAGAATATGCTTACAATAAAAAATCTAAAGTCTTAAGATTAAAATTCAATGATGAGATGAGTTGGATGGAGATGAAGACCAAGCGACCATATTAATACATAGAGTGTAAGGACATTTGGAATAAATAGAGAATGAATGTGCACATACAATCCATGATTAGGAAAGATAAAAATGATGGTGACTAGAAAGAAGGGATGGGATCAGGTGTATTTAGAATGCAATAATTAAATTATAATGTAGAGAACACTTAATTTGATAATGCATGTGATAGCATACACCAGGTATGAGGAACTAAGGTGACTACATATCACATGCATAGGACTGAAATAAGAGTTTAGGGCTAAGGGTATATGATATAGGGTTTAGGGTTGAGTGTATATGGTTGAGGGTTTATTATATAGGCCTTAGGGACCAACGTTGAGGGAAAGGGTTTAGGTTCAAGAGGGCATATGGTATAGGGTTTAGGGTTGATGGTATAGGATTTAGGGTTGAGTATATGGTTAAGGGTTTAACCTATTGGATTTAGTTCCTAAGGTTTAAGGATAAAGTTTAGGGAACTGACACTATAGGGTATAGGGTTTTGAGTTATGGGTATAGATTTTAGGGTTAAGTCTCACATCTCCCCCTCTCTACTCTCCTCCCCATCTCTATTGTTCTCTATCTCACTCCTCTCTCTATCTAACCTCTCTCTCTCCACTATCTACCTCCCCTTCCTATCTCTCCCCTCATCTTTCCTTATCTACCTCTCCCTCCCTCCCTATGTAGATCTCTCTTATATCTATCTCACATCTCTTTCTCTACCCCTCTTCTCTATATATCACCTCTCTCTATCTCTCTCCCATGTCTCTCCTCTCTCCTTTAATATATCTAAATAATTCATTATTTAGGGTGTAGGCCCTATGGTTTATGGGTTTAGGGTTGAGGGTATAGGTTTGCATATATGGTTAAGGGTTTAACCTATTAGATTTAGTTCCTAAGGTTGAGGGATAAGGTTTGGGGAATTGATGGTATAGGGTATAGGGTATAGGGTATAGGGTTATGGGTATAGAGTTTATGGTTAAGTCTCACATCTCCCCCTCTCTAATCTTATCCCCATCTCTATTGTTCTCTATCTCACTTCTCTCTCTCCTCTATATCTACCTCTCTTTATTTGAACTCTCTCTCCATTATCTACCTCCCCTACCTATCTCTCCCCTCATTTGTCTTTATCTACCTCTCCCTCCCTCCCTATGTAGATCTCTCTTCTATCTATCTCGCATATCTCTTTATTTGAAAATTTTCTCTATATATCACCTCTCTCTATCTCTCTCCCATGTCTCTCTCCTCTCTCCCTTTAATATCTCTAAAATATTCATTATTTAGGGTGTAAGGCCTATGGTTTATGGGTTTAGGCTTGATGGTTGAGGGTATAGGGTTGAGGGTTGAGGGTATAGGGTTGAGTATATGGTTAAGGGTTTAACCTATTGGATTTAGTTCCTAAGGTTGAGGGATAAGGTTTAGGGTATAGGGCATAGAATTTAGTTCCCTACAACTACCTCTCTCTATATAACCTCTCTCTCTCTCTACATTTTAGGGTTGAGGGATAGGGTTTAGGGTTGATTGCATAGGGTATCTAGGGTTTAGGGTTATGGGTATAGAGTTTAGGGATAATTTTATAGGTGTTAGGGTTAAGTGTATAAGGTTTTGTTAAGATAAACCAATGATAAGCTCAAAAATTAAAAAAACATGTATGTGTTTTGTTTAGTTAAAAGCACATGTGTTTTCTAAAGGTAAATCCATCGCTCAAACCCAAAACTAAGAAAAAAAATGTATGTGTTTTGTTAAGCTAAAAGCATATATGATTTTTATAGAAGTAAATCCATCCTCCAAACCTGAAACTAAGAAAAGCACATACATGTTTTATAAAGTTAAAAGTACACACGTTTTGTTAAGTTAAAAGCAGGTATGTGTTTTTAACACTATAGGTGCTTCTAAATGGAGGCTAAAGTGAAAACAATTAAGTTTATCAACCAATAACACGTATGTGTTATGGAAACATAATATGTATGTGATATGTAAGAATAACACATGCATTTTGTTTAGTCTATATGCATTCATAACAGCCAAAAAATAACATGATAGTTGTGCTGAAGTGGTGCAGTCATGGTAGGAGGGTTCTAGAAGGAACAGTCTAAACCGTGCAGCAATGATTCAACACAACAAAATCAATAAAAAAAATGATATGCAAACATGAATCTTCATTAATATGGAATTCTTACATGCAACATTGGCCACAAGGGCGAATTACAAGGGCTCACAGGACTTGCCACAAGGGATTCAACCATACAACTAGTCAACAGGCCTTATTACATGCCCCTAGAGGGTCGTGTGAAAATATATTGGATCTAACTAACCATGAACAGCTAATTATTGATCTAAAATTAATTAAAATTCTTATAAATATGCTCCTCAAGCTCTAAAAAATGTCTACGTCATCCACAAGGGTTAATAACTTGATGAATTATCAAATGTGAAGTCAGCCTTAAGATATGGAGAATTAGCTCCACGTGAGATGAATTAACTTGTGAATATTCAAGATAGGTCCCAACGAGCCCAAGATGCTTGCATGATGTCTAGTTAGGCTCCGTACAATCTAGAATAGGTTTGTACTAAGGAATCTAGACTAGGTCGGCCCCAAATGCTCTAACTAGTAACACAGTGAAATTCTGAGAGTGTCAACTTTCAATAAATAACTACAAATGATGTGAAATTTGGATATGTGAAACAATGTCAATATGAAAATGCTATATCCTACTATGTGCTTGCTGAGAAACAATGATGTGGAAAAATGTGGAATGAACTACTGAAACTACCATCGAATGCAATGTGAGAAAAGAACTATTTTTGGTTGACATGGGATTGCTTTACAACTAGGGATGCTCCTGCATCAAACACCCAAGGTTGAAAGAAAGTAAGTCCCTCACTTTCTAGGGCTAAGAGGAAAACCAAGATGGTCCACCTCAGCCTGAGAAATCCATGATGAATCCTCCACTGCTCTACCTTTCCACTTCACAAGATATTCTTTATAATGTTTTTTCCTAGTGCTTCTTCCGATTTTGGTATCCAAAATCCATTCAATCCCCTCCAATTCTTGATGTGGTAACTGCTCCTTCAAATCCATTTCCTCACTATTGTCACTTGATTGTACCATATGAAACTCATATATGTCTATAACATTAAAGATAGGTGATATACCCAATGCCTCTAGTAACTCTGCTCTGTATGCATTTCCAAAATCAAACTTCCTAAGTATCTTACATGGTCCAAACTTCCTCATCTTGAACTTGTTATATTTACCAACTGGAAATCTCTCCTTCCTCAAATATACCATCACTTCATCCCAATAGAAAATTCCTTATGTCTTTGGTGCTCATTTTCCTTCTCCTTATACTTATCATTCATGTCTTCCAAATGCTTTAGGACCTAATTATGCAATGTCTCCATGAAATCTGCAAACTCTTCTAATTCCACACTCCTTTTACTCTCCATACTGATGTCTCTTAATTCTACAAATCCTCTAGGACTTACTCTAATAACAATGTGAAATGGCATCTTCCCTATACTTTGGTTCACTGAATTATTGTATGAAATTTTTGCCTATGGTAAAACTATATCCCAATTTCCTACCTTGTCTCCAACCAAAAATCTCAACAAATTACCCAAACTTTTGTTCACTATCTCTATTTGTCCATCCATTTATGGGTGATATGTTGAACTGAACTTCAAATCTGTCTTCATCTTCTTCCACAATGTCCTCCAAAAGTATCCAATGAATTTGGTGTCTCTATCTGAAACAATACTCTTAGGTAATCCATGCAATCTCACAATCTCCTTAAAAACAAAATTAGCAACATGCACATCATCATTAGTCTTCTTGCAAGGAATAAAATGTGTCATTTTAGAAAATCTATCCACACCCACCATAATAGAGTCATAACCTCTTTGTGTCCTCAACAATCCCAAAATTAAATCCATGGTCAAATCTTCCCAAGGTCTCTCTAGTACTGTTAAAGACTTGTACAATCTAGTATTCTGACTACTCCCTTTTGCAACTTGACAAAATGTTCACTTACCAAAGATACTATCTTATACACTCCAAAATGTCATGCTAATCCTCCACTATGCTTTTCTTTGATCAAATTGTCCCTCATAGAACTCTTGATATAAGCAACTGATTTCCTCTAAATAACATACCTTCTTGAATGAAATAGTCCAACCATTGCCTTTGATATGTCACTACTGGTTCCTTACATGCTCTCCATGCTTCACCAAAATTTGCATCCTCCTCATACATATGCTTCAACTCTTCAAATACCAATACTTGTACCTTCATCTCTATTAGAAAATTCCTCTTCCCACTCAATGCATTTGCAACTTTGTTTGACTTGCCACTCCTATTCTTCAACACAAATTTATAACTTTGCAAGAACTCAACCCATCTCATATGTTTTTGATTCAATTTTTCTTGACTGTTTAGATACTGTAAAGCTTGATTATCCATATACAATATAAATTCCTTAGGTAACAAATAATGTCTCCACTTCTTCAAGGCTTGAATTATGGCATAGAATTCTTGATCATAAACTGAGTATCTTCTTTTGGCATCATTCAAATTCTCACTGAAATACGCTACAAGTCTTCCTTCTTGACTCAACACTACAATTGCATTTCCACTTGCATCACAATCAACTTGAAATAATTTATCAAAATTTGGTAATGATAACATTTGTTGTTCTATCACCTTTTTCTTTAGCAATTCAAAACTCTTTTGTGCTCCAGATGTCCACTTAAAATCCTTCTTGTCTCCTCTCATTGTCTCTATCATGGGGTTACAAACACTAATTAAACTCCTGATAAATTTTTAGTATAAACTAGCTAATCCATGAAATGATATCACTTCTCCAATGTTTACCGATGTAGGCCAATCTAAAATTGCTTTTACTTTCTCTAGATCCATCTTCAATCCTTTAGTAGAAATAAAAAATCCAAGGTATACCAACTCCGTCTTCATGAATCTACATTTCTTGGCACTAATAAAAACTTCTCTTCTCTCAACCTCTGCAATATTTTTTGGATGTGCCACAAATGTTCTTCTCTAGTCTGATTCAAAATCAAAATATCATCCAAGTAAACAATGAAGAAATTACCTAGGAATTTCTTCAATACCTCATTCATCAATCTCATGAAAGTACTCAATGCATTGGTTAATCCAAAAGGCATCACTAACCACTCATACAATCCTTCATTAGTCTTAAATTCAATCTTCCATTCATCTCCTTCTCTGATCCTAATATGATAATATCCACTCTTGAGGTCAATCTTTGTGAAATACTTTGCTCCACTCAAATAGTCTATAATCTCATCCATCCTTGGAAATGGAAATCTATACTTGACAGTGTTATTATTGATTTCTCTTGAATCTGTACACATTCTCCACTCTCCATCTTTCTTAGGTGCAAGTACAGTAGGTACTGCACATGGGCTCAAACTTTCTCTGATCAATCCTTTCCTCATCAACTCCTAAAACTAGTGGTTCAACTCTACATTCTCTAGTGGTGTCATTCTATGTGTTGCTTTATTTGGAAAACTAGCTCTTGATATAAGATCTATATGATGACTGATATTCCAAATAGGTGGAAATCCTTCTAGTAAATTACCTAACATGATATCTCCATACTTTATCAATAGTTCTACAACTTATTTTTGTGGTAAACCTTCAATCTTTGCTATCTTCAGACTCCCATTCTTCTTTGGAATCAATGCAAAACACATGTTCTCATGCCTCAATCCATCAAGAAATTTCCTTACATCTACCAAACATAGTTTGGTAGTGCCACAAAATTCAATTTTCTCCTCTTCCTCCAAAGGTATCAACTTGATTCTCTTTCCATTTGATGTCATAGTATAAGTATTCCTTCTTCCATCATGAATTGCTTTCTTATCATATTGCCATGTTCTTCCTATCAGTAAATGACATGCATCCATAGGCATAATATCACACAATACTTCATCCCTATATGATCCAATATGAAATTGTACCAAAACATTGCTCATTCACCAATATCTTATGATCATCCTAAATCCATGCTATCCTATAGGGGTTTGGGTGTTTCAATCTCTTCAAATTCAACTTGGTTACCATCTCCTCTAAAACTAGATTATCAGCACTATCACTATCAATGATAACTTTACATACCTTTCTCCCAAACTTACATCTAGTTCTGAATAGACTTTTCCTCTACGGTGGTTCTTGGGTCACTTCTTCATGTGTCAAATCTCTCCTCATTACCAATGATTCACCTTTCTTTGGTTTCCCAACTAAATTAGAGGATCCAACACGTTCTTCATCCATATAAGTTTCTCTTTTGGCATGTTCAGGTTTCTTTCTAGTATCTCCTTGAAGACACTCAAATTCTCTATTTCCTTCACCTCCACACTTGAAACAAGTTCCTTTGAATTGTCTTCTCTTAGATCTTCCTTCATCTCTCCAGTATCCATCATTTCATTAAGAATTATGACATCCTCTATTGTCGTGGTAGAAATTTTGACCATCTCTTCCATTGTAGTATTATTTAGCATCCTTTTCTTCACTCCAGTAGGGTCTTAGATCTTTGTTCTACTCCACATATAGTCTTCTTTCTCCATAATGGGTTCCACTCTTCTGAAATCTTCCTCTTGCACTTCTCTACCTTTGTTAAAATTTCTTATTCAACTTCTCTTCCACTTTCAATGAAAACTAGTATGCTTGTTCAATAGATGTCATCTTTAATAAAATCAATTCTTCTTGAATGTTCGATCTCAGTCCATTGATGTATCCAAAAACATTTTCTTTGCTTGCTTCACTATGACCGGTTCTAATTATCATCTTGTAAAATTCTCTAGTATACTCCATAGATCTTTCTTTTTTCCTTAGGTTTTGTAATCTCATCAAAAATTCAAGTTCATAATCTGCTGGTATGAATTGGTTCTTCAATTTTGTCACCATTCTATCCCATTTGATGATTCTTTCTTTGCCTCTTCTATTTTAATCTAACTAAACTTCTTTCTACCATAATGTAGCATACCTTTCAACTTTGTTTTTGCAAAGATGACTCTTCCCAGATCTTCAATTTCTTCATATTCAAAGTATTCTTCTATTTCATTTATCCAATCAATCAATTCTTTAGGATTCAAATTTCTCGCGTAATTTTGAATTTCAACTCTAGGTCGCTTTCCAATGTTTGAGATTACTTTCAACATATTGACTTGATCTGATTCTTCTTCTTCATCTAGGGTTTTAGCAATTTGATTTGCATGTTTTTCTTCATCATCACTTTCATCATTTGGTCTAGGGTTTAGACCCTTCCTTTGATCTTCTTCAAATGCATCTAACCTAACTCACATCTCGTGCATCATCTCTAAAATTCAATCCATTATTCTAGCAACATTCGTCATAGCAGGTGCTCTCCTTGGCAGCATATCTTCCCTCAAATTGGTGCAACTACCTCAATTCAATGATCTGGCTACAAATGTTTCAACTGCATCAAAATCGATGATCGGTTGAAAAAAAATATAGTCTGCCTCAAGTCGGCGATCTATTCACCTCAAGGAATTCCTTTAGGAATAAAAACTCGCTCTAATAGCACTTGGTATAGTCATGGTAGGAGGGTTCCAGACTATGCAACAATGTGTCAACACAATGGAAAGAATTTGAACCGTGTAGTAATGAGTCAACACAATGGAAACAACACAAAAAATTGATATGCAAACATGAATCTTCATTAATATGGAATGCTTACATGCAACATTGGCTACAAGGGAAAATTACAAGGGCTCACATGCCTTGCCACAAGGTCTTCAACCATACAACTGGGCAACATGCCTTATTACATGCCCCTGAAGAGTTCGTGCAAAAATATATTGGATCTAATTAATCATGAACAACTAACTGTTGATCTACAATGAATTGCAATGCTTATAAATATGCTACTCAAGCTACAAAATAGGTCCACATTAGCCACAAGGGTTAATAACCTAATGAGTGATCAAATGTGAATGTTGGCCTTAAGATATGAAGAATTGGCTTCACACAAGATGAATTAACTTGTGAATCTTCAAGATAGTTCCCAACGAGCCCAAGATGCTTGTATGATGTCCAATCAAGCTTTGCATGATCTAGAATAGGTTTGCACTAATGAATCTAGACCAAGTTGGCCCCAAATGCTCTAACTGGTAACACAGTGAAATTATGAGAGTGATAACTTTCAACAGACAACTACAAATGATGTGAAATTTGGATCCGTGATAGATGTCAATGTGTCAATGCTATATCCTACTCTGTGAGCTGAGAAACAACAATGTGGAAAAATACAAAATGAACTATTGAAACTGCTACTGAATGCAATGTGAGAAAAGAACTATTTTTGGTTGACATGGGATTGCTTTACAACCAAGGATGCTCCTGCATCATGAAGATCCCACTATAATAGGCTCCACTTTTTGTGCATGTTTTTCTGACAATGTAAGAGATTTCATTACTTTATTTGAGTTCAAATGATTCAAATGTATTGGAATGTGACAATTAACTGATTGTTAAATGTTTTTTTGTTTGTATAACATTTTTTATTGTCAATTTGATGACTTTCATATTTTACTGATAATTTGTTAATTTGATCAAAGTAATCTATCATTTAGATGTCAAAGAAAAGTAATTTCATATATGTTCAAAAAATTACATTTTTATTTAAGTAATTTTATCAATTCAATTATTTTTGTTCAAATTGGAATATTTATTAACATATATTCATAATTTATATTTAGGAACAATTTATATTAACCATGGGGAGGAATAAGTAAAGACCACCCAAAAAACTTGATGCAAAAAGGAAAAAACAAAGGGAGTGCATGAAAAGACTAGGTGAAATGAGAAAATTTGGAGAAGGTATGCCATTTATACCAACTGACATTAATGTAGAATCAAATACCGAAAAAACTATTGAAGATATAAATGATGGATCAAATTTACCAAATACAAAACAAGAAAAAGTGTCAAACATCACACCAAGTGAGACAAGGAATGATCAATCAAATGTACTAAATGAAAACCAATAACACACACCAATCATAACACCTCCTCAAATTATTTGTAAAAAAACAAATTATCTAATTGACATAGATGAAAATATTTTGAAATCAATGCCCAACAAAATTCTTGATCGCACTTGTAGAAGAATGGCTAATAAAATATGGAAAAACTATTTTGAAAGCTTAAGTGAAACTAGAAGGTGCTATTTGTCGAAATGATTAAAAATATTAATTTTAGAGACACTCTGAAGATCCTTGGCTTAAAATCATCAAATACCAATGGTGAAAGAACTATGGTAAGAAATCTAATTAGTGGGTATCAATCAATATGTTTAACATCATGCACTAAAGATAACAACATTACTTGACGTGTTCTTACATCAACTATATTAAGTAGAAAAACTAAAAAATCTTGTTTGATTACCAAAACAAGTAGGTCACTAAAAATAAGTAGAACACTATTAAATGCTATTGGGAGACATAAAATAATTGAGGATCCTAATAGTAATTCTCTATGGGAGAAATGAACCATAGGCTATGACCTTACGCCACGCGTCTCTTCAATAGGAGTTCTACCAAAGGGAAGGATGGAGCGAATAACAAGTTGCGACATACTGCCATGTGTTCTAACTACCTCCACTGAGAAGTGACACTTGTCTACATGAGGTTTTTTCGGGACCACTGCCATCATTCACAGGGGATGCATCTGGTTGGGGAGTGGCTATGTTCTCTGGCCCGAATCTTTTCTATTGCGATGGATGAAGGGAATCATTGCTACAACCATTATTGCTTGAGATACAAAATATTTTATGTTATTGGGCCGCCAGGCGATGGGATTGCTAGCTATATATACTACTTCTTGCTTCTGAAAATAAGTTTGAAAGATACAGAAAAATTAGGGAAATACACTAGGCCTTTTTATTGATTTTAGATTATTGTATGAGACTCTCAGACTATGCTATTGTTCAGCCTTTCTATTTTTCTTAAGCTATTTGATAAAATAGTAATACTATTCCATTATTGTCTTGAATTGTTTATTTGTAGAATTTCTATGATTTTAATGCAAATTTGCTAGTTTAGATCATGTATTTGACTCCTATTGTTAGTGAATGTGTGTGAGAATCATTTTATTTCATTGAATGAATTTTTCATGTTCTTATCTTTGATTTATACTATTCTAGAATATAGCAGATTGTTGATCAAACCCTTAAATCAAATCCCAAAAGATAGATTTATTGTGACTTTATCTATTCCTTGGTGCATCACCTTAGCTAGATCTTTATTTTTTATATTTTATTCATTTTTCAATTCCAAACCCCCAATTACAAAAGAATCCAGCTTCTTTAAAAACTTGGAGGTCACTCAGTTTAGCACAATTGGTCCCCTGATAAACTGAGTTTCCCATAAAGGCTATTACCTTGCCAATTTTTGGCATCAATAGTTTCTTTTTTTGGCACACCCGATGGGAATAATTAAATGAACCTAAATTTAAAGAGGGTGTATGATCCATCAACCTATTATTAGATCCCAAAGAACAAATAACCCTGGGTTGTTAGTGTCACCACTAGGAACATGGTGCAGGAGCACCCTTGATGCAATTTTAAGTTATATTGTGAAACTTTGGTTTTTTCTTTGTTTTGGATTTATTGATGTAAATAAGGTCATTTGAGACCATCCTAAGTTGTTTAGGACCATTTTTTGTCATTTGGCAAAAATTTAGGCAAATATTGTAAAAATTGTAAAAGTTGCTCAAGAAAGTTGTCAAGCAACTTGTCAAAAAGTGTCATTAAGGTGTTCTATCAATAAACTAATCAAAAGGTAGTTGAAAATAGTTGGTTTTGGTTAGAAATCTATAAATACACCCTCCAAAACTTGAATTGGGGGTTGGAGACATTATTTTTGAAGTTTGATGAATGGAAACCTCAAATTTTGTGTGCATTTTCTGATTCTTACATTATTTTTTAGGCTGAAGTTGTGCATTGTACGGCCTGGTATAGACTCATATCAAGGATTACAATATATGTATAGAAATATATTTGTTTCTCATTTACAATTATTTTTTTCTCATTGAATTTTATTGAGTTTTGTGGGAGATGTGACTATTTTGGTGAGACTGCCCTATTTTAACAATATTGTGCAAAATTTGCAATCTGAAAAATGTGATGGTACGGATTGTACAGTCCATATTTTGATCTAAAACCAATTGTATTTTTTTCCATGTGAATCTACTTTAATTTTCTTCAAGTCTCATTAAATTTTATTAATATTTGAATAAGTTATGACCATTTTTGTGAGGGCAAGTCTGAACCCTACCTAGGGTTTGCAATTTTGGGAAAAATGCAATAACTTTCTTTTCCACTATTGGATCTTCCTAAAAATTGGAGAAAATTTATGTAATTATGTTATATTCAATATCACTGAAGTGATTGGATTCATTATTTTTTTGTAAAAGTTATTAATGGCAGTTCGTTGCATTAAATTGTGGGTTGCCATGGCAATGTTTCCAATGTAATCTAGAATGCACTTAATCATTGCTTGTGATGAATCAGTTTATGAAATTTGTCAAGTGAATCAATTTTGTTTCATTTTTGTTATTTTTGGTGATGGATCATTGTTTCACTTGTGCCAAGTTGTGCTAAGTGTTGGTTGCTCTACATCAAATTGGTATCAGATCTAGAAGATATTTGGGAAATGATCTATTATTTTGGCTAATGTGGTTTAGTGAGATTTGATATTTCAGGATGGCTCTTAAGAAGAAGAAAGATGGGAAAAAAGAGTATTCATTATTAAATAAATTGTTCAAAATGGTAAAGAAGATATAGGAGGAAGAAATGGAAAAGATGATACAAGAGGAAGAAAGGAAAGCCGAGAAAAAAGAGAGATGGAAAAGGAAAGCCTATTCTAGACTACCTGCAAGTCTAAAGGTAAATGTTGTCAAGTTGTGATCTTAGATATTTGCATGGATAATATTGTTTCTGCATATATGGTAGATAAATTGGGTTTGGAAAGAATACCACACCCCACACCATATTCAGTTACTTGGCTTCAAATAGGTAATCAGGTAACCATATGTGTGCAATGCAAAGTTGAGTTTCATATAGGTAGTTATAAGGATGAAATAGTTTGTGATATTATGCATTTGGATGTATGTCACATTGTGTTTGGAAGGTTGTGGCATTATAATAGGGCAGAAAATTATAACAACAAAAACAACACATATGAGATATGAAACGATGAGATAAAATATGTATTAACAACCTTGAAGGATGAGTGCATAAGAATTGAAAGCTTGTTGTTAAGTAAGAAAAAGAAAGTACAACAGTATGAGGCAAAGAAAAATGAGGTAATGCATGAGTTAATAAGTTTTGATAACATGTTATTTGAAAAACCAGTTAAACAAGAAATGGAAGAATTTTCTTTTGAATTTGCTCAAACTAATGAAAGTAATGGTGACATTGATGTTGAAGTGGGTAATGTTCAGGAAGAAGAAGAAGAGATAGCAAAATAAGTTGTAGAGGACTCAACGATAGTCCAAAGAGATGAGATAGTTATGGAGGATAAAGATATAGCATGGTTCTCAAGAGAAGAACCAAGAGTTGAAAATGTTGATGTCAAGGAGAATGGAAGAATGGATGAGCAATTCAAAAATGAAAGTGAATGGTTGTGTAAGGTTGAGGTGAAGCCAAATATTTTGGAGAATCATGAAGAGAAAAGAATGTGTGACAAACAACATGAGGTGGATGAAGAAGTGAAGTGTGAAGAAGAATATGATTTCTTTAATATGATTATTTATTGTGTAGGTAATGAAGACAAAGTGGATGGCAGTGAAATTAAATTTACAATTGCAGTCCAAGGTCAAGCTAGAACAAGAACAAAAACAAAAGCACATGGCTACATTGTACTAAGTTGGCCTTGGCTCAAGAAGCATGTTGATAGACAAAAAACCACTAGTGCACCAGTTGATACAAATGTATTTGAGGTCCAGGAAAAAGGAAATAATGTACACATGCAAAGGAACTAGAAGACAAGAAAGAAGACTCCTATTTGAGGTGGAACTCAAATTTTCTCTTCCTTGGGAGTATGGTGCAAGAGCACCCTTGATGCAATTTTAAGTTATATTGTGAAAATTTGGTTTTTACTTTTTTTGTGATTTATTGATGTAAATAAGGTCATTTGAGACCATCTAAGTGGTTTAGGACAGAAACAATTTTGGTGAAAATTTAGGAAAATATTTTAAAAATTGTAAAGAAGTTGCTCCAAGAAAGTTGTCAAACAACACTTGTCAAAAATTTGTCATTAAGGTGTTTGTCAATAAAATAATCAAAAGGTAGTTGGAAATAATGGTTTGGTTTTGGTTGCGTGTATATAAACCCTCCAAAACTTGGGCCATGGGTTGGAGACATTATTTTTTGAAGTTTGATGAATACAAGAGCCTCAATGTGCATTTTTATTCTTACATTATTTTCAGGCTAAAGTTGTGCATTATGCGATAGTATGGACTAAGTATCAAGGAATATAATATATGGATGAAAATATATTTGTTTCTAGTTTAAATTATTTTTGTATCATTGAATTTTATTTAGTTTTTGTGGGAGATATGACTATTTTGGTGAGACTTTTCCTATTCTAACAATATTGTCTTGAGAATTTGTAGTCTGAAAAATATGATGGTACGGATTGTACAGTCCATTATTTTATTTGAAACCAATTTAATTTTGTTTTCATGTGAATATAATTTAATTTTCTTCAAGTCTCATCAAATTTCATTAATATTTGAATAAGTTATGACCATTTTTGTGAGGGCAGGTCTGAACCCTACCTAGGGCTTGTAGTTTTGGGAAAAATGCAATAACTTTCTTTTCCATCATTGGATCTTCATAAAAATTTGAGAAAAAGTCTATAATTATGTTATCTTCAATTTCACTGAAGTGATTGGCTTCATTATTTGTTTTGTGAAACTTATTAATGGAAGTTCATTGCATTAAATTGTGGGTTGCCATGGCAATGTTTCCAATGTGATCTAGAATGCACTTGATCATTGCTTGTGATGAATTATTTTATGAAAGTTGTCAAGTGAATCAAGTTTGTTGCATTTTTGTTATTTTTGGTGATGAATCATTGTTTCAATTGTGCCAAGTTGTGTTAAGTGTTGGTTTCTCCACATCAGAATAATACAAGCCGTGATCCAATTAGTGAACGTTTCGCTTCCTCTGCCCCTTCTGCTAGCCATATTGCCAGTCGCTAATAGAAATTATGTGGCATGAGATGCCAGAAGTCCTCTTATAGCACTAGTAGCACCCATTTTTTGGGACCCTATCTTGGTATTTTCTTTAAAGGATATACCTAAGTTCACCGGAGATGGCTCAAGGACACCCTCTGAACATCTGCAAGATGTGGCAAATGTGTGTTTGGTGCATGGAATCACTGCCCAAAATGTGGTGCTAAGGCTACTTTCAACCTCTCTCAGGGGAAAAGTGCTAGACTGGTATCACACTCTGTAGGCTAATACTACCAATACCTAAGATCAACTTGAAGACCCTTTCTATGAAAGATTCTCTAATGACAGAGACAAGTCTTTACAATACCATCAGCTAGAAATCATAAAGTGGTCCCTACACGAACC
>VDFB02198476.1:0-13968 GCA_007258455.2 Sequoia sempervirens | reverse complement strand
GGAAGGAAGAGGAGGCAGCCATCCTATGTTCTTAATCATTCTGAGTTTGATGACATTTACCAGGATGCGCCGGACAAAAGAGTCAAGAACATGGTTCACGTAGAGAGAAACACTGACATGGAGATTGTCGTTGAGACTGCCGTACCTCCACAGGGGAAGAACTTGGCTGAATTATAATCTCAGGATTTTGAGGTTATCACAGTCAACCTTGGTCGCAGCACACACCAGACTCAAGTTGATCTTCTACAAGTTGCTACGGACAGTGCCAAGGATAGAATACTAAAGGAAGGAGAGGATAAGGCAGCCCTCAAGGCTGAAATCAGACAGCTTCGTCAGTATATTTCTAGCCTTGTGCATAGACCCGATGCCATTAGTACACTCCCACCGATGCTTGAGCCTCCAGCAGAGCAAAGTCAACTCAATCACTTGGTTGCATATGGCAAGCGTTTGGAGGAATGCGAGGAGGAGTTCGTTGCTAGAGGCCGTACTATGCTTACAGAGTTATATCAGTTGCGGTACAATGCACGTGAGCTCCGTCTTCGTCTTCAGGATGAGGAAAGAGATATGGCAATTAACAAACCCCGGGACGAGATTATGATTGCTCACCTGAGTGTGGCTTATGATATAGTCACAGATGCAGAGGATAGAGAGGCTATCTACTCTTGGAAGACACAATTGGTTTTCAGGGTAAAGATAGAGGACAGTTTAGCATCAGAGTTGGCTGAGAGTAGAGAGCACGTCACTAGTGCACTCCAGTTTGTGAGGACTTTAGTGTCCCGCTTACCGTGTCGTTATCAGACCGAGGGTGGTGCCTATGTGGAGCTTACCAATGTTCAGTCAGAGCTCCAGGCACTCATTCATACCATTTTCAGTGGGGAGACCATTGGCTGTAAGATTACTCAACTTACAGTAATGTCAGCATTGTTTGATGAGGCAACGAGGAGTAGGGGCGAACTTCAGTCTCAGATCTGTAATGTCCCCTTTTCAAGCCTGACATTTTCAGTGACCGTCAGCCTTTCTTTGGGAACCCGAAGGCTAGTTGGAAGTTAAAATTAGGGTTTCCTAATTTTGAGGAGGTCATTGCTAGGAGATGGTAGTTTTAATGGCGGATTCCTTCTGGGTTTTCAGAGGGCTTCGCAGTGGTGTGATCATCTCGGCATTCAGAGCACTTTTTGGAATTTACTATTTTTAGTAAATTCTATTTTTGGCAGTTTTCCAGATGAGTTCAGCTCGGTTGACTTACTGCTTCAGTTGGTCAGATGTCTGGTTCAGTATTGGCTTCAGGGCATCTTCGGAGGGATAAGATAAGTCATTTAATTAAAAGGTCACGTTTAAATGTTATAATTTAACGTTGACCATGGGCCTAGATTAATGACTTAAAGATGTTTTAAAAAGGGGGTTTTGAGGGTGGCGCCTCATTAAAAGATTATTTTAATTATTGTCAAAAGTCAAGCAAGCTTATGTTGGGCGCACTTTTCAAAGCTTGGCATTTAATTAAAATATCATGTATTAAACATTGAAGGAGAAAGTACGCCCTCTTGAAGAGATTAGGGTTTTGGCTTGAAAGTGACTTTAGGGTGACGAGAAGTCAAATGGAAAAATTATAAAAGGAAGGGGGTAAGCATCATTTCATCATCTTGGAAAAATACACCGTTATGCTGCCGGATTGACTCTGGATCACTTCGAGGGATGAAGACCTCCTAGCATTTGGGCATCACTTCGTGTTTGAGAAACAACATCTAGTGGTGAATTTCAGTCTATGTGTGAGTGCATCTTTAGTTCATTCATTGTATGTTCAGTTTATTGTAAACTTAGATTAGATTGGTATATTCATGTTTCAGCATCTTACATTATTGTAGACAGCAGATTTGAAGTTTTAATCATATCTCCAAAAAAGACAAAAATATCATTCTGGGTATTGCATCATTAGATAAGTTTGTCATAGGCGCCCATATCTTCCAGATCTTAGATTTTTAGGAGTATTGAATTTTTAAGAGGAAGTCGAATTTCTGTACTAGGCCGTACCATTGGCATATGCATTGGAATCCGTGTTAATTAAATTTGCAGGGTTTGGTTCAGTTTCAAGGGTCTAACTTGGTCGCCTAGGTCTTCTGAGTACTTAGCATTTTATGGCATATCAATTGGATGATTATTGAGCAAGTTGTGAACATTCTTTGGAACTTGTGAACTGCTGATTGCACATTTTAAGTACAGATCTGACAAAAAACAGAATACAGAAATCTGCATTTCTGTTTTGTGGTTGGGACACTGTGATTTTTTAAGGATTGTAATTGATTCTTGGTTGAACGTACTATTTGATAAGCATATGATATCTTGTAATGTCCCCTTTTCAGGCCTGACATTTTCAGTGACCGTTAGCCTTTCCTTGGGAACCCGGAGGCTAGTCGGAAGTTAAAATTAGGGTTTTCTAATTTTGAGGAGGTCATTGCTCGGAGATGATAGTTTTAATGGCGGATTCCTTCTGGGTTTTCAGAGGGCTTCGCAGTGGTATGTTCGTCTCAGCATTCAGAGTACTTTTTGGAATTTACTATTTTTAGTAAATTCTATTTTTGGCAGCTTCCAGTTGAGCTCAGATTGGTTGACTTCCGGTTTCAGATTTGATCAGTTGACTTCATCAGTTTTGGCTTCAGGGCACTCTCGGAGAAATAAGTTAAGTCATTCAAATTAAAGTCACGTTTTAATTATTATATTTTAACGTTGACCTTGGCCTAGAGTTAATGACTTAATGTTGTGTTTAAAAAGGTGGTCATTGAGGGTGGCGCCCTCATTAAAAGAATATTATAATTAGTGCAAAGTCAAAGCAGGGTATGATGGGCGCATTTATCAAAGTTTGATGTTTTAATTAAAATATCATTTATTAAGTCTTGAAGGAGAAAGTGCGTCCAATCTTGAGGAGAATGAGTTTGACCTAAAAGCAGATTTTAGGGTTTTGCAAAGTCAATTGAAAAGTTATAAAGAGGAGTCTTGGTGCATCATTTGGATTATCTTGGAAAATACACTGTTATGCTGCCGGATTGATTCTGGATTGCTTCGAGGGATGAAGACCTCCTAGTTTGGGCATCGCTTCATGTTTGCAAGACAACATCTAGTGGTGAATTTCAGTCTTTTGTGAGTGCATCTTAGTCTATTCATTTGTGTTCAGTTTTGCATTGTAATAATCTGTATTTGGCATTGTAGTGTTTCAGCTTATTGTACTGTTCTAGACAGCAGATTGCATGTTTTGCTCATAAGTCAAAAAATACAAAAAACAGAGTTCTGGGTATTGCATTTATCTCAATGTTTAGGATAGGCGATTGTTTAGTTAAGATTTCAGGATTTTTAGTTAAGAACTGAATTTTTAAAAGAGGATCGAACTTCTCAGCCTGGCCGTACCATTTGAATGTGCTTGGGAATTCGTGTAAATCAATTCTGAAGTTTTTGGGTCAGTTTAAGGGTCTTATGTTGGTCGCCTCAATCAAGGAAGTATATTGCATTTTGTCTCACATGTTTTGAGCAGGTTGAGAGTGAGTTATGAGCAATTGGTTAATTCCTAGGTTGCTGTCTTGATCTGCAAAGTACAGATTTGGTGATTTCAAAGAAAACAGAAATATCAATTCCAATCTCTTGTGCGAATTGGATGTGGCATCTAGAATCAAGTTGAAGAAGTATTATTGCATTGTATTGGTACTACTTCCAGCTCTAAATCTCTTGACAAGCATTTGAATTTCACTCTATAAACTGACAGTAGTACTGGCAGTATTTATTAAGCTTTCTCAAATCTATGATGTAATGCTTTATTTCCTTCGAAGCTATTGTAGTAGTTAAATCTCCGCCCTATGGTCGCTACTTTCCCGTCTGGGGTCAGCAAGCACATTCTGGGTGTTGAGTAGATTCAGTGTTCAACATTTCCTTCAAGTTTGCTTTCAGTATTAGTTTGAAATAGTATAACTCCGCCCTATGGTAGCTACTTCCCATTCTGGGTGAGCAAACACATTCTGGGTGTTGAGTAGTTTCATTATTCAGCATTTCATTTCAAGCTTTACTTTCTGTAATCACTCCGTCATATGGTCGCCCCTCACTCCACCTTGGATTGGGTAGCACATACTTGACGTTGAGTTCCCTTCTGTATCTTGAGTTTACTTCCTTGCACGTTTCGGTTTATCCATCTAACCTTAACGGGTGTACTTGCTTGAATGTTGTAATCTGTTATTTGGAAAAAACAAAAAAAATTTGGCTCGGTATATTTCATATCTTGACATTGCAGGCAGTCATAATCTTGTAAACTGGCAGTAGTACTGACCAGTGTTTGATATTGCTTTGTCATTTCTTGTAATAATCATTCCTACTTTCAGTTTTAGAATAAAATAGTGATAACTCCGCCCTATGGTCGCTACTGTCCATTCTGGATGAGCAAGCACATTCTGGGTGTTGAGAAGTTTCCTCTTTCAGCATTATTTCTTTCAAGCATTATTTTGTATTCACTCCGTCATATGGTCGCCCCTCACTCCGCTTTGGATTGGGTAGCACATACTTGGCGTTGAGTTCCTTTTCCAGCATAAGCAATTTATTTAGATCCTCTGACCAATGCTCACCATCATCGGTGCCATTCTGGTTAGAGTTGCTTCCTTGCACGTTTTGGTTTTATCATCTAACCTTAACGGGTGCACTGCTTTGTCATGTTGTAATCTGTAATTTGAAAAATCGAAAAAATTTGGCTCGGCATATTCCAAGATCATAGCTGGTGAGGATATGCTGCATCGACATAGCATTCTTCGACAGAGTCTCATAGCTCCAGATAGTGATACAGTTAACAGTCTCGTTGAGGGATTGATTGCTCGAGATCACGACCAAGAAACTTCCGCTCCCACCTCTCAGATAGACATTACACACGAAGTTGAACTTGGTGTTACCCTTTGGGTTAACTCGATGTTGTCATCACATGCATATCTATTCTCGAGATCCTTTATTTACTTGGAGTTTCTTTTAGGGCTTTTCATTAACTGATGGTAGTCTTCCGCTAACATGCTTTCAATAAGGACGGCATGCCTCTAATTGTCCATTTTAGATTAGATGTTTCTGTTAACTGATGGTAGTTTTCCAAGAATATAGTTTACTTAATTAGGGTTTAGCGAAATCTTGCATGCATTGCAAGAACTGTAGATGACTCAAGGTGATTTTAGGGTTCCCTACACCTTCGATGTATATAAATAAGAGCTTTTTGCTCATTTGTAAATAACTTTTGCTTGAGAGAGAAATATATGCTGCGCCTACCTTGCCCTCAATATTACTCTTTTGGTATTTGTTCATGTGTCTTCACTATTGCAATTAATTGTTATGCCACATAGGGTTTCAAGAGATTGTAGCGGTGAATTCTTTCCTTAGTTTAGATAAATCTGTTTGAACATCTTTATCATTGAGATCAATTGTTATGCCACATAGGTTTTCAAGAGATTGAGGTGATAAATCTGTTTCGTGTCTATTTACCATTGTGATCAATCGTTATGCCACAGAGGGTTTCGAGAAATTATAGTGATAAATCTGTTTCGTGAATCTTTATCAAAATAATCAAAGGTTATGCCACATAGGGTTTCGTGAGATTGTAATGATAAAGGCTGTTTTGTGAAGACTTTGCTATTTCAATCAAGTGTTATGCCACACAGGGTTCCATAAGATTGTCTTGGTAAATTCTTAAATCTGTTTTGTGCCCAATAAGCTGGTTTAAATTGAGATGATAGTTGCGCCACCTTGCCCTCAAGTAGAGAATTTAAACCCGTTTATCGTCAGTTAGTCAAACCTTGCTCCATTTCCTCTTGCTCTGTTTTCCTGAGGAGATTGGATAGATTAAATTTAAGTTGTAGTTAGTAGATCTGCAAAACCAGAGAAAACTCAGCTGCAACTTATAGGTTCTTTCAAGAAAAGCCTTGTGCCTCTGCAGCTGAAACAAAAAGACAGGACATAGTTTAGCTTATTTTCCTTTGCAAGTATTTTTGTCAAAGCACAACGAGGGAGCTTCCCCTCCTAATTTGAAGAGCACTCATTGCGTAGTGTACACAGGCTGTTCATAACAACTTCTACTCCAGAGGTGTTAGTTGTTACGCCAACAATGGGTTGCCTCGGAGCATAATGAGCGACAGGGATAGTCGGTTCTTGAGTCACTTATGGTAGGAGGTGTTCAGACTCTATGGGACCGAGCTTACACCGAGCACCAGTTACCACCCGCAGACCGATGGGCAGACTGAGATAGTGAATAAATGGGTGGAAGGTTACCTCAGGAACTATATTGCAGGGCAGCAAAAGGCATGGGTCAAGTGGATTCATTTGTGTGAGTATTGCTACAACACAACATTCCATATGACCATTCAGATGTCCCCTTTCATGGCATTGTACGGTTATGAGGCGCCGAGTTTCCTAGATTTGCTACTGAGTGACAGTAGAGTGCCGAGTGCTAGAGATTTGTTGCAGGAGAGTCAGGACACTATGAGGGCTCTCAAGGAGAATATTGCTAAGGCACAGAATCAGCAGAAGCAGTACGCAGATCAGAAGAGGACAGAGAGGTCTTTTGAGGTGGGTGACATGGTTTACCTTATGCTGCAGCCCTACCGTCAGTCTACTCTTAGGAAGACTGGTCCAGAGAAGCTTAAGCCACGATATTATGGTCCTTTCAAGATCCTTAGGCATGTTGGAGAGGTGGCTTACGAGCTAGAGCTTTCGGCTGAGAGCAAGGTCCACAATGTTTTTCATGTGTCACGTCTCAAGAAGGCGTTGGGACACCGTGTGGTACCTTCCGCAGTTTTACATCCCTTAGATGATGAGATAAAGTTGATTCTAGTAATTGAAGCCCATCCCGGAGCACAGAGAGACAGCTTGGCAGAGGAGGACTATCAGTGGAATATTTGGTGAAATGGAGAGATTTGGCTGCTGGAGGATGCTACATGGGAGAGCCGAGGATATTCTCGCAAAGATCCAGAGCTGAGATTGCTCGAGACGCTGGGCTCTGTGAGGGATGGACCGCCATGTCCCCTTCCTGGACATATATCTAGAGCTAATGATTAGTTTCCATTATGCACCCTCAGAGGGCTGATGTGATGGATGTGAGGGTCTTGATGAGCTTCTTGGCTTGGCTTCAGCCAAGGTCGTGACCCTCCGCTTGGCTTCGCTCTGCCTCCTGACACTATTTGCCTGAGTTGCTATTTTTAGCAGTTTTTGACACTCAGCGAGGCACCCCTGCTATTTTTAGCAATATGGTTTGATCATGTGCAGAATCATTCACTCTTTCGCCAGCTTCAGACGGTTCGTGAATCGGACGCTTCTTGAGGGAGATATTAATATTTAATTGATTAATTAAATATTAATTAATTGAAGCATATATTATAAGGTTATAATATTTTAATATTATAACTTAAGTGAATATCAAGGGGTCGACCATCATTGTAAAGGGGACCGTTTTTTATTAATCTTTTAATTAAAAAGTGGCGTCCAACTTAGGAAGAATTAAAAGGTGAAATACAATTTTATTTTAATGATTGCCTTTTTGGGGAAAATCGCACTTTTCAAAGAATATAAGGCTTTGCCTTGGGATTCGAGCCATTATTATGTTGATTATTGAATTTTTGAGCAAGTCTTCTTCCGAAGAACGAAGCCTAGGGTTTCTGTTGTCTACAGACATTGGAGAACGAGCCATCTTCAGTGTTGCGATTCAAAGGCTGTGAAATACCAGCTGATCTATTGCTTTCAGAGGGATTTCTTCATTCAGAAGTGATCACAGAGCTTCACAGTTGATTTACCTTCAGGGTTTTTAGTTAGTAATTCATCCAGAGGAGTTTCTTCAGTTGAGGCGCCTACCTTCTGAGATCTGGAGGTTTCAGAGAAGGGCCGTACTTTTATTGCTGTTGCTATTGCAATCCGTACCTTCATACAACAGGTCCGTACCATCATTAATAAGCCGTACTTCTTCTTTAAGGAGAAACGCCTTCTCTTTTTGCTCTGTAACTTCACATACAGGGGCGCACTTGCATCTGGTATCAATCCGGATCATTTGACAGAAGGAAAAAGGATTATTTATTGCAGCCGTACCAGTTCATGATCATTCTCAGCTTGCTGCAAATCAGGTTCTTTGAATAATATTTGCCTTATCTTTCCTGTATTTCAGAGATTCTTTATTGTAATTGCTATGGAAAAAATAATGAAATCAATAGTTATCGGTTCCTGAGCCTATTTATGTTAGATCTGAGCTTATTGTATTTGTTAGCAATTTTATATCAATTTCTTTCCAAAATCGCATTCTTTCTTCATACATGCAAAAATCACAAAAAAACCAAAACTTCAAAAAACAAGCAAAAAACACAGACAGTTTCCAGATCAGTTAGAACAGGGGTTTCTACAGTGGTATTAGAGCTAAATCCTACCATCCTGAGGGTTTAGCAATCTTATGCAGCCACAAGAGTTTGGGTCACACAGGTATTATACTCGCAGGAGAGCCTTGATTGACAGGCAACAGGGTTTGGTCAGGCAGCCGGGAAACATGGCTGACAGAACAGATATTCCTAGAACAGAGATTCCTCAAAACCCTAGGGATCAGGACGATGCAGAGGTTCTACACGGTCTCAGAGATTTACGAGCAGGTCAACGGCAGTCTAACGATGTGCTACAACAGTTGACAGTGGCACTCCAGAGATTAGGTACGCCGAGGAGACTGTCACCACATCATGACGAGGACAGGAGTGATGCAGGATCACGGAGAGCACCTAGGACTGCTTCACGGACGGCAGATAGGCCCACTTGGCCTACTTTTGTGAGACAGGAGGCCGATGAGGCTATGGCAGGTGAGGAGCATGAGGAGTTGTTCGCAGATACACTTATGGCAGCGAACGAGGAGTGGGAGTTAGTACCACCAGATGTCAGACAGCATTACCTTTGACAGATTTATTACACAGAGGAGAGAACACCACAGAGGTCGACAAGATTGGACACTTAGACATCAGAACAATGATCTGAAACATGCTACAAACAGACTCAATCTAACGATGTTCGATGGTAGTGGTAAGGTTACAGCTCAGGCCTGGATCAGTAAGCTAGACACTTTCCAGATCAGTTAGAACAGGGGTTTCTACAAATACCAATTTTTTTCATCTCATGTAAAATAAGAAGGCAATCCAATCCCATCCCAAAGTTGGTATTTCATGATGGGCATATAGTGGAACATCCAAAGAAGAACAAGGAAACCCTTTTGGAATATTAGAAATCCATCCTAGAAGATCTAAGGCACAAAGAACAAGACATCTTTACTCAACACACCACATATATCCTTAATAACAAGCATAATGATACCCTCTTGGCAAGAAATTTCTCTAGAGGAAGTTAAAATGCAATGTTTGGGCTAAAAAAAATGAAGCTCCTTCGACTAGATGATTTCCAAGACTTTTTTTACCAATACTTTGGGACCTTCTAGGTCAATATCTTTGGGAGGTTGTGAAAGAATCTAAGGATTCTAAAGCAATGCTCAAATCCCCTAACCATACCTCCTTGGTCCTCATCCTAGAGCACAATGGAGCTAACAAAGCTGAAGAATTCAGACCTATCTCTCTTTGTAATATAGTCTATAAGATGTGTTGGTACCTGTTGGTGTACGTTTTATCATCCATCGAACACACAGAATAAAATGTCCAAAGACACTCTATCCTCTCTTGAAAAACCACCGCGTATGCTAAGATTGCGAGAAGATCATATGGCGATTCCAAGGTTTCTTTTGTTGGGTCTCGACGTGTGGATAAGCTCAATGGCCGTTGTGATATGCTGGTAATAAACAAGGGGACTTAGGTAAGAAAATCTTCACAAGTTCAAGACTTAGGGAATTTATCATTAAAGGCTCTCAATTAGGACTTTCAATGGATCTCAAAAAAATGGCAAAAGGATAGGGTTTAGGAGAATCTAGTCTATGTCTAAGAACTCAAGAGACAATAAGGATTCGGTGAAGGGAATAAACCACACTTTGTTTCGCCTCCTGCTGGACAACATACGCAAAATGGGTGCAATCTTCAAGGGTTGTGAGAATAATTTTCAAACCTCGAATGAGGCTGAAGTTAAGTTTCCACACTTAAGAGCTCAGGCTAACTTTACGCATCGAATGAAAATCATCCATTCGAAGAAAGTATGAGCTACACTTCACCATTGAATCAATACGATCAATCTTTTATTCAATTAACCAACTTTCAAAGCAAATTCTACTTAATCTAACTCTAACTTTAATCTATGGCGGAAGATGATATGCAACCTCGCTTACTATTTGATAATAAGAAGTTATTCAAGGCAAATCATGCTCAAGAGCTTTTATTATTCAAAACAGTCTCAATGCAACAATTTCATATCCTATCTCCACACACTTTACAAATGAGGGGGCGAGCTCAATTTATAGGCTCCCCAATTACAATTCAATGGCCAAGATTGATTTCAAATCAACGACCGAGATTACAAAATAAAACCCTAATTAGGGTTTGTCACTTTCGACCAATGAGAAAATTTCATTTGAGGACACTTGTCCTTTTGCTAAATATAAACCAACAATAAAATAGAAAGTTGTTGTATGTTGATTTGGAACAATTTGATTGGTTGGAAGATGAAGAGGCGCCACCTCAGCATGCTGGATGCCTTCCCTGGTTGCTTCGTTTTTCCTCCACGTGCTTGCCTTAGAATATTTTCCTTGCCGATGACTCTGTCCGTTGTGCTTGTTACTTCCTAGCTGTGATCCTGGATTCCTTTTGAGACTTTGATTTCTTCTTCTTACCTGTACTGGAATCTTTGAGGTCTGGAAGTCTCCCCTTGGAGCAGGTGTCTGGACTTGAAGTGGGTTGCTTTGAAATTCCTCCTGCTTGAACTGGGTTGATGCTATTCCTTGGGATTTCCTCTCTAAATTCTCCAATTTGTGTCAAGAAATTGTCTAAGTATGGAGATCTGTTTGGAAAACTCTTCTTGTCACCATCCGATTTTGATTGGAAGCTTGTTTTTAATTCTTCAAGAGATGAAATCCCTCAAGAAGTTGTCCTGATTGCTTCCTTCAAGTGCCTAGAATTTGGAGAAGAATGCCTTTGTGCTTTCGCCACAATAGAGGAAATTGGAATTTCCTCTGTGAAGTATCTCCCAGACTTAGTCATATTTTGGCTATTCAAGTTCATTTTGTAACATCTTCATCTGGACCATTCAACATTTAGCCATGCTCGAACGAACTTTTCCTGTGGATTTGCCTTCAATTCTGAATCTGGCTTGTGTTAAGGATTTTATTCATTTCTTCTTTATTTCTCTTCATCCTTCCTATTTTCTGTCCAACACTTCGTGAATTCTTCTAGCCAATTTTCTCATCCTCTCCTTGGGCGGACTTCACATGAGCTTGGACGTTTTCTCTCTCGGCCTAAGTCAGACTTCAAGCCACTTTGGACAAACAGGTCTAGGGAGAAGTCGAACTTTATCATGCTTGTGCCATTTCTCAGTTGAGCAAAGTCGGATTTGCTAGTGGTTTCGCCATCTTTTCTTTATGCTTGGCGAACCTTCTCAACACTTTGACATTTCTTTTCTTGGTCTAGGTCGGACTTTACATCATGTTTGCCATTGTACTTGGCGGATCTTATGGATGTCTGGACATACCTTCTCCAAGCAAAGTCGGACTTTGTAAAGGTTTGGACATGCTTTGCTTAGGCAAGGTTGGACTTTCTCATGCTTGTCCCATCCTTTTTCCCTCACTCCATTTGGCTTGAAGCAGACTTGCCACCATTCCACGCCATTGCTTCTTCTTTGAAGATTCGCCTTGTGTCTTCATCCACCTGCAAGAAATAAAATAAACAAATTCAAATTTTCTCTCTCCTGAATTCTAGCTCCGAAGTTAAATTTTTAACACTCTCTCTCCTGAAGTCACGGTGAATTTTGTGTCGAATTTATCACTTCAAAGCGAATTCCATACTCCCTTTGCAATTTTCATCTTGGCATGGGCATATTTCATATTTAATTCTCCATTTTAATCTCCCGAAGTCGGAATTCTCACTAATTTGCCATACTCTCTCTCTAGAAGTCGAACCCCTTTGAGACTTGCAAAGTTTCAAGACTCTTGTCATTTATTTTTTATCCAATCTCTTCATTTTCTTTGGCCAAAAGTTTATTTTCCAATTTTATTCCCCATTCCGTCTAGCCAAACCAAAACTTAAGCCATTCCGTCGACAAACTTTATGCCAGATCCCTATTTTTCTTTGCCATGGCGAACTTTACCTTGCACTGAGCTTACTTTCTTCTGCCAAAGTCAAATTTTCTCTTGCTCAGTCAAATTTTTTCTAGGCAAAATCCTTGTCTGGATGTCTTCATTGGGCGAATTTCTTTGACGTTTGACAAATTCTTCTTCCTTTTGGCCAAGGGCGATCCTTCCTTTCTCCTTGCCTTGTGCATTTTTCTCTGACCAAAATTGTCAATTTTTTCTCTAGATATTTAAGACTTTAGGCCAAATTCAAATTTATCTTCTCTTTTGTGCTAGGCACACTTCATTTTATTTCTTGCCATAGCCTAACTTCTTTAGCACTTGTCCTTTCAAACTTAGCACTTAGCTTCTCGAAAATGTCATGATACTTAGCCAAAAATCTCAATTTTTTATCCTTTAGCCTCTATACTTCGGCAAATTTTCGAATTTCCATTGACTAGGCACCAAACACTTGGCAAAAATTAATTTTTTTCCTCTCCATAGACCATGGCAGACTTTCAAATCACTTGGACAAGGTGAAGGCGGACTTTCCATAGTCTTGGACATCATCTCTTTGAACATGGCAAACTTCCAAACCTTTTAGCATTTGCCTTAACACTTCATCTCTTAGAAATGTCATAATATTTGGCCAAAATTTTGATTTTCCACCTTTTTAGGCTCTTATACTTAGGCAAAATTTTGAAATTCTCATTGCTAGGCACCAAGACTTAGTGAAATTTTTTTTTTTTTTCCTTCTCATGTGCCTAGGCGGACTTTCCAACCTCTTGGCATGTACATGGCGGACTTTGGATGGTCTTTGCATCATCTCCTCAAGTGCATGGCGGACTTTGAAGGGGGCTAGGATATGCAAGGCGGACTTTAGAGAGTCTTTGGATATGCATGGCGGACTTCATGAGTTCTTGGCACTTGACAACCTTCAAGCTGGCAGACTTCACAACTTTTTGGCATCATCCCTTTGAGGCCAAGGCGGACTTCCAAAGCTTTTGCACTTGACATGGCGGACTTCATAACTTCTTTGCACTTCCTTTCAAGTGTATGGCGGACTTTCCACACTTCCAGACATTTCTTCCTTTGTGCTGGGCGGACTTTCCACACTTCCAGACATTTCCTCCTTCGTCCCGTCCCACTTTTCAAGGACCTCCTTCATGGCTGGCGAATTTCTTCAGACTTAACCAGATTTTCATGAATTTTGCTCTTTTTTGAGTTGATTTTCAGTGATTTTTGTGCTTCATATCTGACTGGTTTTGACTGATTTTTCCAGAATTTGATGCTTTTTTGGTCTGATTTTCATGCTTTTTGACTTGTTTTTCCAGGTTTTTCAATAATTTTTCAATTTTTTTTAATTTGATTTTCTGAGAGTTCTATCAAGTTTTTTGAACTTCTGAGTGCGTTTTTGGAACTCGGGACCTTTCTAAATATAGGAAGGAACTTTCCAAAAATAGAAACTTTCCAAAAATAGAAAGCAAAACCTAAAAATAGGGAACTCATATTTTGGTCCAAATGCCAAAAATGAAAAATCGAAAAAGCAAAATTTCCTAAAAAGTAGGAAGTCTCAGAGTTGGTCGAATTCACAGTCGATCTTCGTTTCCTGGGCCTTCTGAGCGCTTCCATGACGTCTACGCATTGATTCAAGCATGGATTACTGACTTGGCTCGGGTGACTCTCGGAAGACTAACTTGAAACTCTCAAAATAATGACCTCATTGTAAAAAGACGAGTGATAAGCAATTGCAACAC